>JAOPHQ010004875.1:95000-102500 GCA_030340625.1 Merluccius polli
AGCAGACTTAACCCCTACACTCACACACACTCACATACTGTACACACACAAAAATACACTCCACTTCTGAAAGCCTCTGAAACCACATGTACTGCTTTTGTGTACATGTGTGTCTTTTGGCAGAGTGCAAGGCCATAAGGTGCACACTCAAACGGAGGGCAGAAAACAAGCAGATGGAGACGGGTACAAGAGTGCATGAATGGGAAATCATGGGTTGAATAGAGGGATGGATAAACAGAGGTCTGGATGAAATGGATGGAAGGATGGATGGATGGATGGAAGGATGGATAGATGGATTGAGGAGTGTGTTGGTGGATGAAACATGGAAGAATGAATGAACTTAGTTTCTGCCCCAGTTTGTCGGTTTATTGTTCCCTGAGTCTGATCTCTGCGCAAGCCATCACAAGTGTGTTGGATGGATAGAGGGATGGATTGACAAAGGTCCGGATAAAGGGGAAGGATGGATGGATGAAGATAGATATATGGATGAGTGTGTAGGTGGATGGAAGAGAGAGAGATAAATAGATGGATGGATGGAGGTGTGTGAAGAGAGAGACGGATGGATACATTGATGGTTAAATGAATGGACGGGTACAAGGGATGAATGGGTATGTATGTATGGATAGAAGAGTGTGTTGGTGGGCGGAACAGAGTGAATAGATAGACGGGTGGATGGAGTGTGTTGGTGGAAAGATCGCTGGATAAATGGATGGATGAATGGACGTGTGGAGAGGTGAGTGGGAGGATCGGGTGCGAGGAGGATGAATGGGTCTTTTCGACAGCTAGGTTGACGGAGCGGTGCTGGCTGGGCGTGGGTGCGCGCGTACGGTGGAAGCGCGCGTACGTGGAAGCTGACAGGTAGACAGCTGCACCTGTGGGCGTGTGGATGGATAGACCAACCCACGCGCGCGGAGGAGAACAATGGAACAATGGAGCGGGTGGAGGATGGGAGTGACGGGGATGAGGGAGAGAGCCCATGGGATGAGTGAGGAGCAGAACATCTTCATTTATATTGACAGATGTTTTATACAGGTCAGGGCGAGCGGCGTAGCGTAGCGCGAGGGTCGATAGCGCCGCATCGGGAATCATGTGTACCTTTGCGGCTCCTTTGCGGATGCACATGTTTACAGGTAAATCAATGGGTTTAGTAAAAACCCACCGTAGCATCGGCGGAGGAGGGAAAGATGGAGCGAAGGGGGAGAGGAGGAGAGAGATGGGCAAAGAAAGGAAGAGTGATTAATAGCGGGACAAACAAAACGAGAATACTGAGAGAGAGAGAGGTTGACGAATATAAAATAGACGGAAAAGAAAGAGAAACAGATGGAGGAGAAAAATCTGTTCAGACAGTGAGAGAGTAATAGCCTATATAGAGCGAGAGATGAATAATGGAAGAATGAGAGACAGGTTAAAAGAGAGAAATGCAGAGTGAAAGATTGAAAACAGAAATAGAGAAAAACAGATATTATATATATATATATATATATATATATATATATATATATATATATATATATAGGGAGAGAGAGAGAGAGAGAGAGAGAGAAAGAGAGAGAGAGAGAGAGAGAGAGAGAGAGACAGACAGAGACAGAGTGCCTATCAGAGAGGGGCAGGGGGGAGATAAAAAAGAGCAGGAGAGAAAGTGAGAAGGAGGAGAGACCAGATTAATAAAGGGTGTTGCGTAGACAAACGCCCCCAGAAACATGCGTAGCGTATTCGGGTTTCCACGCAGAATTCCAGATGTATAAAAATACCCGTGAGGTGAAAATATGTGTATATCTACGCGCCCATATGCCATGCTAGAGATGCGCGGGTTAAGTAATTGGCCCGACTATAACTGCAGTTGTGTACGCAGTTGTGTACGCAGTTGCGGATGGGTTAGTTAAATCTTATTTTTTCTGTGCAGTTAATTCAAAAGCCATTGGGAAGCAGGCATGGGTGTCATTTCCTGAGGTGAGATAATACCTTAAACTGCGCATCACTACACCACGTGTACGCAGTGTTGGAAGTCAGTGTGGTATGGCGACACCGGGAGCGAAAGGCAGAGAGAGATAGCGCATGTAAAAAGACATTATCATAAAGGCCCCTTTAGAGTAGACAGACAATGGGAATAACAGACAGGTCGGGGATAGGCCAGTCCACCGTTAGCCGCGTGATGGGGGTTTGGGATGTCATTATCCGCCTGACTCCTGCTACATTTGTTTCCCCGTACGCTGCAGACGAACAGGCCGACATTAAAACGCACTTTGCAGTGGCAACCGGTTTTCCAAATGTAATTGAGGCGATAGACTTTTTTTTTCTCGCCACTTTTGACATTTTCTTATTTTCCCTTCGTATTATAAATGAATGAATGAAACAAACACTCGTGATTGTGAAAGAGCAATCGGTTCACTGAGAAACCCCGGTAATGATGGCCGTTTGGGAGTTGACAGTGTGTGGACTCTGAGCTTGAACAGAAAAGCCCGTATTGCGGGGGACATCTTGGAAAATCTTGTACACAGATTTCCAACTTGCTCTCTGGGCATTCATTTGCACCGACTGCTACGCAGGGTTCAGCGCATGTGGCCCCCCGGGAGGGTAGACAGAGACTGTGAGGGTGGGGTGGGTAGGGACTATAGGGCTGGTTCGATAAGTTGACCCAGGGTGGGAGCGAGTGCAACACAGCCTGAGGAGGAGCAGGTCTGATGGGGTAGGGAGGAGGAGACCCTGGGCTGCCCTGGAGCCATCTGCTGGCTCTAATCCTGGGGATTGACTGGTGATTAGCCAGCCTCTCGCTCATTATCTATCTGTCTCGCTCTCTCGCTCTCTCCTCACAATCTTTTGCTTTGGTTCCTTCAGCTCCCTCAGTGTGTTAGTGTGTATGTGTGTGTGTGTGTGTGTGAGCTGTCTACTAGTCTCACTGGGTCATAGATAATGTAATTTAAAGGATTACTCTACAACATGAAAAGGACAGCGGTGGAACATAAAGTCATCATTTCTAAACGCCATATTTACCAAATTGTTCTTCATACAATTACACATATGTCAAAATAAATGTGCCGACATTAAAATGGGTAACATTATGATTTGATTTCACGACTTGCATCTATTTGTTAAACACAACACATCAAACTACAAGGGCAGCCTTTCTGTGTGTATCATACATATTCACAGTATATCTATATAGCTATGTATCTGTATGTATGTATATATATATATATATATATATCTGTGAATGCGCAAAGCCTATCCCATACTATATCCCGTGTGGCGTGCACATGCGGCCCCACGCCGCATGTCCCTGTCATCTTCTACTGCATGTTTAACAAGCTTGAGCGTATTAACCCCTGAAGGTGTGAAGCTGAGCTTTTGGTCCGATGTCACATGACCTGACGTATTTTACATCTGGAGATCATAAGCATGAGAGCAGCACACTTCCATTATATTATCCACAATACCCTGAGTGTTCAGTGTGGTACACACCCACACACACACACACACACATAAAAATGCACGCACACACACACACACACACACGCACACACACTCATGCATACCATTACCCACCAACACACACACACACACACACACACACATACAGTATATATTCCCACATACACACAAAATGCATATCCCCCCCAACACACACATACACACACACACACACACACACACACCCACCCAAGGCCAAGTGTGAAGCCTTTGTTGTAAACATAAAGAGAGCGAGCGGGGCAGTGAAAGCTCTCTCGCCCCACCTGTCATCCCCTACAGTGGAGAGAGTGACAACAAAGTGTCGGCGGAGGACATGAAAGAGGGGATGACAGACAGAGAGACAGAGAGACAGAGAGAGAGACTGAGAGAGACAGGGTACATTATTTCTCCTCTACCTCCTCTACCTCACCGCCTTTATTATGGGAGGTGGCATCGACTCGTCTCTGTAATAAATGTCACTGCCTCTTCTGCCACAACGCACACCGTTCCTTTCCACCCAGAAACCACCTCTCTTTCTCCCTCTCCCTGGAGTTTGAGAAACTGTTTTATTTTTTTATTTTTTTCCCGTCTTTTCTTCTTCTACACAACATCGACACATACGCTGCTGTTTTGTCCTGCTTTAAGCTGAGCACTAAGCCAAGCGCTACTTGAAGCTAATCGCTACTTGAACCTAATAGCGGGTTGAGTCCTTGTTTGTTTTTCCTCTGCGTTCCCTCCACGATCAATACAAGTGAATCCAGTCTTATCTCTGTCGATGCGCAATAAAAGACTGTGACCTCAATAAAACATAACATAACCAACCCGTACGATTCTTACGCGACCCGTAACTTTGTTATAGACACGCGCTGTACGATTCCCCGCCTCTGTGCCTCCGGCTGTTTACATCCTGAGCACATAAAGTTTAAATTCCCCCATCAAGTTATTCCTCAATTTAACTTCCTCCAGTGAGTGTAGGTAAATACCCTTGAGTCAAACCAGAGAAACATGGTTTGGTAGCAGAACGGTACCGTTAGTTAATTGGATGTGTCATGCAGTATAAACAGGAAGTATCTGGGCTAAGACAGGCTAATAGGTTGTTGGAGGACCTGCAGCTGACGGATGCTGGGTTCGATCCCCAACGTCCGCAGTATACCTGTAGCTCTACTGGAGCAAGATGTCCGACCCCGTGTGGCCTACCTGCTCCTTGATGACTCGCCTCTGTATTGTTCAGTTGTAAACATATCTTCTGAGTGACTAAATAATTAGTATAAATTGTACTGGAACATAGTAAAAAAGAATCTCTACGGGGGGTCTTGTGGTCATGTGACATGAGCAGAAGAGTCGGAGGATCATGCATCCTCTTTGGATGAACTTTGTTCCTGGGAAATACTGATCTGAAAACTGAAACTCTCTCCATCTGTTGAGTATGTCAGTGCTGAGGCTTAGGGACATACTGCCCTACCCACATGTGTTTTGAGCCTCTCCAAGATGTCCCAGTTGAGGAACACAAACTGCCCTTTAAATCACTAAGTTGAATTCACTTTGAATACAAAAGATAAAGTTGAACGTCTATTATCTGCCATTTTCTTCTATTTCTTTGGAACATTGGAAATGTTCTCACTGGTTAACGGATAGATAGTTTAATAGCCTTTTATCTCACACTGAGGTTTGGGATATGAGTGGAGAGAGCGGGCAGTATCAGCAAAACCCACAAATGAAGGATAACAGATGAATCTGGGTCAAAGATGCCGTGTAGAAACGCGACATATAATGAAGTGCAACTGAGTGCAATGCCACATCGCCAGAGCCACCACGGTTCCCGGCTTTTATATTTTTTATTTAACCTTTATTCAACCAGAAAAGTCCCATTGAGATTAAAAATCTCCTTTTTTGAGAGAGACCTGGCCGAGACAGACTCGGCTTGTTCCGAGTTGACTCATGTCATTGTCTCTCTCACCACCATGGCTCATCCTTGGGGTCCATGAACGCTTCAGGTTCATTATCTCTGGCTTATTCCAGGGAGATTAGGTGCAAAAACAACAGCTGTACAACGTTGCCGCGTTGCATACAAACACTACTCTGAGGGACCTGTGTTGTTCCCACCACTGTGTACTTTCTGATCGCGACAGGGCCATTCACACACAACCCCATGCAATTAGCGTCCATTGTGTTGCCAAGCGAGGTTGGACAAAGGAAGAAGAAGAAGAAGAAGAAGAAGAAGAAGAAGAAGAAGAAGAAGAAGAAGAAGAAGAAGAAGAAGAAGAAGAAGAAGAAAGAAAACAGCGGCATAACCCGTTGTTATTAATAGCTGTTATTTATATATACAGAAATTAGCCGCACGGCGCAGGGGATGTAAAAGCGACTGTGCGGTCAATTATTTCTCCAGAAACATGTATTTGGCCTCTCTGGCGTTAGTGCAGTGAGGGTAAGCAACGGTCGTGATGTAAATGCATGGATGACGTAAGGCTAGTGCCAAGTGCTGGCGGTTAGGGTGAGTCGCATCACATGGGAGAGCACTAGAACGGAGGCGGCTGGCCTTGGTGGCTGAACCCTGGTTAGACTGTGCGCTAACCGCGTTTGCAACCCTGGGGTTCAATTCAGACCTGCGCTTCTCTTCTGCTACATGTCATTCCCTCCCTCCCTCCCTCCCCCTCTCTCTCTCTCTCTCTCTCTCTCTCTCTCTGTCTCTCTCTCTCTCGCTCTCTCTCAACCCACTTTCCTGTCTTTCGTCACGGTACCGCCCCTAAAGGCCCATAGAAGGTGCCTCTAAGAAAAGCCTCTCTGGACGGCGGTGACGTGTGTGGGTTTGGGGGACAGTCCAAGGTGTCAGGTCAGAGTCAGCGGGGGGGGAGGGTATTAGCAGAGAGCCCTTTGAGGTGATCATCTGCTGGGCCAGAAATGAGGGATTAATGGGAGCTTTGGACGCCAAGGGAAGTGGATGCCAACGTGAAGACACACGCTCAAGATACAGTTCCTGAAAATGAGGGTGAAGTCCAACGCGAGACAGGGCTACTCCGCTAAGAAGGATCTGGCTTTAACAAACCACAGGAAAGGTCCTGCGGTTTCCGGGTGTGCTCATGCAGCACAGCTCTCAGGGGAGGATAGTCGAGTGGTTAGGGTGTTTGAGGGCGTGGTGGTGGTTCAAAACCCGATGCTCGCAGTCTACCTGTAGGCGTCCTTGAGCAAGATGCTCCATACCACACCTACCTGTTCCTTAAACTCTCCATCTTCACTGTAAGACCATTTGAGTAAAAGTGACTCAAATGAGATGAAGAAATGGTCAGGCAGTCGTAGAGAAACGAGAGGGTGAAACGTCTTTCTTCCTCATGAGTTTGTTCTGTTTTCAATCCTGTAGCGTCCCTCCACCTGAACGTCCGTCTTCAGAGTTTAACCTGAATGCCTCATGAGCGACGCCGTCACCCCGAATCGCTGCGGGCTGAGCGCCCCTCTAGGTAAACGGCCTTGGCCCCTGCTGGAGTGTCCTAGTGAACCCATCACAGCCTCTCTCTCTCTCTCTCTCTCTCTGTCTCTCTATCTCCCGGGCCGGTCCGCTGGACTCTCTGGGCTGTAATGGCAGGTGATTGCGGCGGAGTGACACGCATGGCCTCAGCGCCGTCGGTGCTGCAGCGAGTGCTAACCACGGCCTGTCACTGCTGGGCATGCAACCTCCGGTCGCCGGGTGACATCAGCGGACGTGGAGAAACAAGGGAGAGTGTACCGGTAGCGGTGTTAACACAGTGTGTGTGTGGGTGGGGGCAGGGGGCAGGCAGATTGTTAGACACACACACACACACACAAACCCTCCTCAGTCTCATATGTACGGTGTATGTTCCCGCACACATATACTGTATGTGTGTATCATGTGTATGTGTGTGTGTGTGTGTGTGTGTGTGTGTGTGTGCATGCTGTAGTGCATCTCTCTCTGGGACTGCATTGAATCAGTTGTAGAGCACATTGCGGGTGCCGGTGGCTCTGGAGGGCCGTGCACCGTGATTAGCTGATTAGAGCGCATGTGGATGAATGGGCCTAGGGCACACGTGCACGTGCACGTGT
>JAOPHQ010004875.1:110000-117500 GCA_030340625.1 Merluccius polli
TTCTCACCTCCTCCTCTCCTGCCCTCTTTGTTCTAACTTTTCCTATTACCCCCTCCAGTGTCTTCTTTCTTCTCTCCTCTCCTTTTGCTGTCCTCCTCTCCTCTCCTCCCTTTTCTGTTTTTTTTTGGTACTGTATCGCCTTTTCTCTCTCTTCGGCTCTCTTCAAGTCTTCTTCCCTCATCCCCTCCCCTTGCCTCTACTCATCTCTCCTCTTCTGTCTGGTCCCCTCTGAGTAGAGGAGAGGAGAAGTGAGAAGAGGAGGGAGGAGCTGAGAGGGGATGAGAAGAAAGGAGATGAGGAGGTGAAAGGGGAGGAGAGGTGTCTGGCGAACAAGGATAGAGAAGCTCCTGTAATCAAAGTGGAGGAGGAAAGGAGGGGAGAGGAGGAGAGAGAGGATGGGGAGAGGAGAGGAGAGGTAGAGGAGAGACAGAGGATAGACAGAGGAGAGAGGACGAGGAGGAGAGTAGAAAAGAAAGGAGATTAGCAGAGAAGAGGGGAGAGGAGGAGGAGGAGGAGGAGGAGGAGGAGGAGGAGGAGGAGGAGGAGGAGGAGGAGGAGGAGGAGGAGGAAAGGAGAGGAGAGAATAGTGTGTGTGAGAGAGAGAAAGAGAGAGAGCAGAAAGACAGTGTGTACGAGAGCGATAGAGCCAGGGCATCCATCACAGTAAACCAGGGAAATTATTCCTAAAAAAACAAAATCCTGAACCGTTCTCACGGCTGTAAGTCATTATGGTCATACTCACACTCATGGTCCTCAAAACCACTCCAAACCCTGTGGACTACAACGAAGTGAGGCGTGTGGGTTAAGCTGGGCCTACCAACAGTTGGCCGTGTGATTGGCTTAAAGTGTCAAACGTAGCCACTACCCAGGCGGCGGTCAGAGAGACCGCTAGCCTGGGAACCAGACGAATCTTCCAGCTCATGTTTTATTTGCTCTGGCAGATACGTCTGGCCCCCCTCCCGTTCAGGCAGATTTCCAGCCGACCTGGCCAATCACAACCATTTATCTAATATGGGGTATGTTTGATATGATGACTGAACACAGGCAAGTTGAGGCAAATTTGAATGATAAGAAAGTTGGGCTTGCAGTACAAGATTTGGTTAAAGTTTAATTTACGTCCCATTTTTTGTTGCTGTGATTGGCTGCAGGTCTATCCAATTGCGTCCAGAGGCGTTTTGGTCTCCGCCCGTTGGTAACGCCCCTCAGAACAGAGGAATATGCATTTGCAAATTAGTCAGGCTAGGAGACAGCAGCACCATCAGGGAGATTAGCCGGAGACCATGGAGGTGTTATATGTGAGCCTCATTTAAATGCCCTTAGCTTCTGCCAGGAGTGGGAAAAGCTGTTCTGGGTGATGCCTGGCGGTGACCTACGACAAATTATAGATGTTTTATCCCTGGTCGACTGGTTTTACACTGGTCGACTGGTTCTACACTGGTTTTACACTGGTTGTGCCCTAGTTTGCTTATGATACACTGGTTCACTATTTTTACACATGGTCCACTGGTTCCACACTGGTTCTGCAGAGTTGAGACAAAGACGTTTTTAAAGAAGAAAGAGAGAAGCTCTCGGGCCCTTAGCACTCATGTTGATGCAGAATAGATATATAATGAATGTAGTCAGTCTCTCTCTCTCTCTCTCTCTCTCTCTCTCTCTCACACACACACACACACACACACACACACTCAATGGAAATCCACTCTTTTACTGGGAAGAATGATCCCAGACCAGATCGAAGTAATAAATCACAACATTTCATATTTTAAAGGTTCAAAGAGAACGAGAAGAGGCCTTTAGACCAACCTCACTTCCCTAGTATATTTATATAGGCCTATATATATATTTTTTTTTTTTATTTTATTTTTATTTTTTGCGCAAATGTCCAAATAAATCTGCTAATTAGCGCAGGACAAAACAGGAGGAGGAATGTGAGAACGTGATCAAGTGACATTTCATGTAATGCCATCCTCATTGTTTCTACAGAACAACAGTGCAAACTTAAGTAAGACACAACTTTAATCAATAGTGGTCAGTGAGCGGTCTGCCGTGCTCTAGTGGTTGTGGTAATTGCTCACAAGTAGTTTTTTTAGGTAATTAAGGTTAGAGCAGCAGACTAGTGATGAAGCATCTGTAAATAACAAAATCAATATTTAACAGCAACGCTGGCTTTGGAAACAGCCAATGTGTAACTGTGAGTTCCAGTGGCTGTCACTCTTCCTAAATAATGTGCTTCATAATGTGCTTTTTGTTTGGCCTCTGTCAATGAGCACGGCATGTATATATATTTCTTCTCTAAGCACTTTCGCTGGACATAGAGGGGCCCTGAATCATAGCACACACACACACACACACACACACACACACACCCGCACACACACACACACACACACACACACACACACACTGGCGGGAGAGGGCGACTCCCAGCTCTTAATTATGCTTTGTCAATAAAGTTCAAACCCCCGTAAACATCCAAGAACACAGATAAATAAAGGTTAGCGCCTTAAAAAAAAAAAGAACAAAGTTTAGTGTCACATACGGTGCATAATTTCATGTCATTCTTTTACTTTTCTTCCGACTCAACAACAACAACCGTCTCTTCCATTCTGCTCTTCTGCGATGACACAGAGCTGGGTGTAAAAGGTGTCCCGCATAATGATGCAGTGTATGGGAGTGGCGGTGCGGTTGCCACTAAATGTCAGCCTCAACACAGGTTTCAGACGCGGCCAGACCACCAGGGGCCCGGGCAGAACAGGGAGATCTGGGAAGCGGGATGACAGGCCCGGAAATTAACAGCAGTCACTGGTGAGAACGTGCTTATCAAGGCCCCGGCCGGCCACTTTTAAACAGCCGATGTTGGCAGGCGGACAATATTCCTTCAACTACACCCCCCCCCACCCCACAAAATAAAACCCATCTGGTACAATAGCGTCAGTCTTGGAAAGGTGAGACCTTTATTTCACTGAAATGATTGGTGGGAAACATTCTGATAATGTTGCTGCACTTTCCACTCACTTAAAACACGATTAAAAGCACATTAACATAATTATTGCCTGTTGTTCTTCGACAAAAGACTGGCTCCTTTGTGTGCATATGTGTATGTGTGTGTGTGTGGGTGTTGTATTGCAATAACAAAACTGCTGTGTGCACACGCCAAGTGCTACGGTCACATACACAATACCTGAAGGAGATTACTTTTCCAAGAATGCAGCGTTCCTATAGTACATTGGACGTTTTTGACAAGTGTCAAAACAGCAATGTCAAAAATCGGTATCTAGGTCGCTCTTTCAGATAACTCGTCTGAGAGCAAAGTGCCTTGTCGTTTAGCGTTGTTTTTTCTGGGCATCTTTCGTTCTTTCAGTGATTCTGGCAAGGTTGTCGGTGTTCTTGGTGTTTGTTTATCCTCCGAAGGCGAGAGATTGGGTGCGGTGGAGCGAGTGCGGTGTAACACAGGTGACCCTACAAACACAACCTGGGAGCCAGAACACAAGAAAAGTCACATTGTGTTAACATATTAACAAATAATATATATATATATATATATATATATATATATATATATATATATATATATATATATATATATATATATATATATATATACAGTATATATGTGTCATACAGGTATTGTGTATGTGTCCACCAGTGGTTTTTTTCTTGTATTTTCTTAAACTCTTCTTCTCAAAATCGTTCTCTGACAGAAAAACAACCAATGTTGATGTTTGCAGACTACTTTTTCGGATAAATTCTGACTATAAGATCAGTACTGAAATGGTGGATTAACTTAATGGTAATGCTGTCCATCTTGGACATATTGCACTTTGCAACATGATTGACATGCTGTTTATCTCAAATGAAAAAAAGACAAACCACAAACACCCTTCACTTCCAGATTATTCAAAAGTGATCTTTAAAGGTAAATGATTCATTCAATCTGTGGCAAATATCTTCCCGTGCCCATTTCGCTACCTCACAAACTAATTTCAGAGGTCAAATTGGCCGTTCGGGGGAAACTGCCGTCTCCTCGTTCCGCCGCCGCTGCTGCCCCTGATGTCTTCTGCTTCAATGACTTGAGTTATAGAACAAAACTGAAGGCGAATGTCATCGCTGCTGCAGTCCCACACACGACCCAGCGCCATTTCGAACTAAACCGACCAGAATCACAACTCCAGAAGTACGGTGGTGTTCGTACTCCTATGAAGCACGATGCAGGGGGAGTCGAATGGGGATAGTTGGGGTGTGTTTTGAAAGCACGTCGAAAGTTTAGCTATCAATCTCAATAGTTACAGTTTTACAGATGTATTTTTTATGCCTGACCATAGTCAGATTAATATTAGTTAGTTTGGGTTCTGTATAATGTCCTCTACGGCTTGCCGTACATCCCATTAGTTCCATTCAAAAGGTAATTGGGCTTGTATTGATGTCTACCAGGATCAGAGTCGGTTGTATTTTAAAAACATTGAGAGTAGATTAACGGCTTCTGTGGGAGAGACAATAATGGCAGCAGGGCTGTTAATGTATATTTATATACGTTGTGTTTAATGTGGCTCCTACTAAAATGACATTATTTCAGTAGCGACAGTGCGGAACGCAGCCCAAGTCTTAATAGACAGGACTAGTCTGATGGATCAGGTTGCTGCTTAATTCGTCTGTTCGTAAATAATCACCAGTGGTGGAAAGTACATTTACTCAAGTACTGTACTTAAGTGCAAATTTGAGGTACTTGAACTTTACTTGAGTATTTCTATTTCCTGCTACCTTATACTTCTACTCCACTCCATCTCAGCTGTTCCCTGCTCTAGAGGAGATCAGTGCCATCTGTAGACAGAGCTGTTTGGTTTGCAGATGAAATATCTTCTCTCTGGTGCATGTATCAGATGCTGTCATCAATGGCCACTACTTACCGCGTTCCTCTCTCTCATACACAGCCCTGACCACAGAGACGCCAGAGCAGAGGAGTCACATTCATGAGTAGTGGGGGCAGGATAATGCATGGCTGGTGTGTTTACACTCCCAACTGAAAGGCACTGTCCTACCTTTACCTGCTCCATGGGTGACGTGTTTCTAAAATGTGGTTTGGATAAAGGCGACTTTGCAGTGAATCAGAGGGTTGCAAAATGTGGGGAGATGCTCTTATCTAGTATTTATTCATAAGTTCATATTTATATTATAATATAATGTGTTTGTTGTTGTTTGATGTACTTCAAAGAAATTTGGTGGGAGATTAGAATACTGTGTGTGTGTGCGTGTCTGCGTGCATCTCACACACACACACCAAATACTCAGTAGTGTATAATTATATAATTATCATCGACAAAATGAAAATGTAGCTTATTGCCAATGATCAACCCAGACTATAAACTTCATGAGGCATAAACTCTGTGATCCCCTTGCACGGAAGCAAGGGGATCACAGAGTATTGAATTTAAATTTAGCCTTAGTCTTCCTGACAGAGCAATGATGCGATGATATATGAATGTAATGATCCCTCCCTCTATCACCAGTGGATCTGTGCTCCTGCCGCTTCAGTTGCTTGTAAAAGAAAGCAGAGTTTATCCATCTGTGCTGCTGGGAATAACCAGTTCTCCCTCAGATTAGTTTAGCATTTATATCCTGCCACTGTAAATCAAACTATATATATATATATTTATGTATCTTAAACTATCTGGGCTTTGGCTTTAGTCGGTTAGCAGAAGCTGACAGCCGTGTCCCTGCTGATTGTGGCCAAAACGCTTTTAATGATTATACCCTTTTAATCATCACAAAAACTTGTATTGCTCTCTAAATCTTTAAATTATCAGAAACCCTTTGAATGAATAAAAATCCATTTCACGCTTCCAAAACCTTTCATGCTTACATCCACTTTTAATGATTACAAACTATTGTAAAGGTTACCAAGCCTTTTAATTATTACAAACCCTTTTTAACGACCACAAACTTTTTTAATGATAACAAAGTATTTTAATGGTTAATATGTCAAAAACATATCTTATCATATACTATCTATCATATCATTCTAGAATATACTGTAACTACATCAATTTACCTGACATACTTTATAATAATGAGATATCATAGTTTTATTTTTATTTTTTTAACTCAATTTGCTTGCAGACCAGCGGTTGATAACAGATCTCTTCTGTGCAGTGAAGTGGAAAAAAAAGTGTTTGTGCTTTGCATGTGCTTGTGGTTTAGTTTTAGCCATCCGGGCGTGTTTTGTATGTAAAATACGCTATCGTTCCTGTCACAAGTGGCTCTCTGCGTGGCTCTCTGCGTGGCTGAATGGTTGTTCTGAACGAGAAACAGCCATAGCTCTGTCTCTCAACTCACGTCACAGAGCCACTGGCACTCATGTTGTGGAAAAGCGTTAAAACGGTGTACTTTGACAACGCTGTCTCTGTGATTGCCTGCATGCTGGAGGTACACCCCCACCGGGGCTATTGCACACTCAGGCATTATGAAAACACAACAGCGCTCAGGGTGCGGGGGCCCCAAAGACCACAAGGGGCCCGGGAAGAAGTGTCAGTGGATGGGCGCAAAATATACCTCTGTGGTGATTTGCCCTGAAGCTGCCCTAGTGGAGCTGCTCGTCCTGCCGAGGTAGTTCAGTAGTCTGCCAGTAGGTGGCGGTAGCCAGGCTTCGGCTGACCACATTAAAACTTCCATTATACTTCTGCGTCGAATAGCTCTATGGTACGCCGCGGGTACACCGCCATAGCTTATCTGCACCTCTCCAAAAATGTCTCTATAAATGTCGGGGACGCAGAAGGTCAGAAGGTCACCCAGGCTTCACGTTCAGAAAACAAGATGGGGCCTCTGGACCCTGACCTCAAGCCTTAATCCCGGACCTGATTAGGGGTAGAATGTGAACTAGTGGCGACAGGGCTCCTGGGAGTAATCCCATTTCTTAGCGTAAAACCAGTAATCCCACGATAAAGGGCCTCCGGGCAGCCATAGGTCGGGTGATGTCGTTAACTGGATCAGCGGTGAGATCAGAATAGTTCAGTCTCTTTACCGCAACCCTCCGCAGCTTGCCACACCTACTTGTGCAGGAGCCGCAGGTTGGGGTGTGTGCGCTTCACGTCTACGTCGAAACGGGTGCTCGCTTCGACGGCTAGCCTCAACATGCTAGCTGGACGGCACTCTTGTCTGTCTGTGTTATCCCCCGAACATCCAATAAGTGCGTACACACGCATGCACAGACACACGCATGCACGCACACACGCAATCACACACACACACACGCAATCACGCACACACACACACTGCATGCATACATCCTGACACGCACATTATACAGATTAATCCTTGAAAAGTATCTTCTTCATGCCTGAGCCTCCACCTGAAGCAACAACATCTTATCCTATGCTTGTTTCGTTAGATTTCTTTGTTTGTTTTTTTACGAATAATGGAATTGTATGGATCCCTAGGGGCAGCAAAAATGAGTTTGTTCTGTTTCAATATAACTTTCACAACTAATACTCATTTAGAATGCATGTT
>JAOPHQ010004875.1:122500-161493 GCA_030340625.1 Merluccius polli
CCCACTGTGAGTAAACAATAATGAATATGATAATTGAACTTCATGAAATACATCTGCAAAACTATTAACCAGAAATGGGAAGGCCTAATTTATTAGAAACAGTCCGGAACACTAATATCTAAAGTAGAGCCAATCAAACACTTATTTAAAATGACTAATAATTTGAGCCAATCAAAATCAACAACTGTAACATCACATGTATGGTGCTATTGTGCTATTATATAACCTGGTTCAGTTTTAGTGATTGGTCAAGTGACCGAAATACTTAATACCCTACTAAAATAAGTATTAAAAATGCAGGTAATGCAGGCATAGCTAAGCCAGGGATTAATAGTTAGATATAGCCTAGTGAGACGTTTCTCTCACACACACCCGGGGACATCATTTACCCACACACACATGCACACACACACACACACACACACACACACACACACTTCACCCAAAAAAACTGCAGTACTTGAATTCCACACTTATAATGGTGAAGTCCCATATAGAGACTGATGGGGATCTAAATTGTCTGAATTGGTCCAGTACGGAGCCAGATTGGAGATAGTACTAGTGTCTACTAGGGCAATAGAGTTTGAGAGTTTAGATTAGGATCTCAGTTAGCTTAGGAACCGCAGCGACATCAAATCACACAGACTAATGGCACACATGGTATAGAGGGCCTGCAGTCACGTGAGTGCAGATCTTCCACCAACCAGCTGGACGGAGAAGATTGTAAACCAACCGTTTGTAGAAGTTGACCGTTCTCATAAATTAACCAAAAGTTCAGAATCTTCACCATCACAACTTGACACGACGTCCAAAGAAAGGCCACCATTAACGATAAAATGAAATCACCATTTTGCCAGTTGACATGCATCTTTTTGCTGTTACATACGTCATCACACGTGTGTCACATGATCACCTGCACCACCTCCATAGGAGCACTTGCTTAATTTGGTGTAATGTGCTACGACATTCGTGACTCTAAAGTGAAGAGTATTCAATCTTGTGCTATTCACACATAAGTATACAGGTGTCTTCATTGATCAGCGAAGCGAAGATGAGTCGGGTTTTTTCCACAACGTGAAACAGACATCTCCATCACCAACAGCATTGAGTGAACAAAGGTTTAGGAGAGGTTCTTGTTGGCACGTGTTGTTGGCACCAAGCCCACCTGTGTCCTCCTATTGGCCGAATGCTCACTGAGTGTACAGAGAGCTAGATGGATAGAGAGAGAGAGAGAGAGAGAGAGAGCTAGATGGATAGAGAGAGAGAGAGAGAGAGAGAGAGAGAGAGAGAGAGAGAGAGAGAGAGAGAGAGAGAGAGAGAGAGAGAGGGAGGGAGGCTTAAAACAGGACATTGCTTTTACAACACTAAACCTTCAAAAAGCCGATTTCCCCCTTCTGAAGATGTATTTCACTTTGCTGAGGTTTAGTTGGTGTTTTAAACGTTACAGAACCGTTCTGTAATGCTGTAGTGATTATGGCTCCATCCCAAGCTATTGAACGTCTCCCCTTAACATTCTGCCTCATACACTACTCTCCTCTACTGTGCTCATTTGAAACCAATGAAAGTGAACTGCATCTAACCTTGGAAACAATACCGATAACCACTATACTAAATTAAATCAATTTTGTCCTGGACATTTAGTGAAAAGGTGGTACAGGGTCACACAAACATAACATAAACATGACAAGCTTTCTGGTTACCCGGTACTGAATTCAGAACTGGATTTGGGCAGTTCCAGAAAGACGGTATAAAAAGGAAGCAGCCAACCGATCAACAGATAATGTTAATGTTGATTATCATGGCGGTGACGTTTAAAAAAAATGAATAGGTCCGATCATTTAATATGAAAATGTATATATCACTATATTCTTGCAAAAGAGCTTCACTCATGTCATCTGCTTATTTTTCATTTAAATTAAAAGCGGTAAAATGTAACTTAACAATTAATTTGTTTTTCGCCACATTTTTCTGTTGCTCTTTTTCTGAATGCCATTATTTACTGTATGATTCTAGTCTTGTTTAATTATCAGGACAGGGTGTATGTGTGTGTGTGCACATGTCTCTGTCTGTGTGTCTATTACTATTTTAATTCAGATACAGGTCAATAATGCTCAAGGACGCTTAACAGGTAGACTGCGGACACTGGGGGATCGAACCCAGTAACTCCTTACCAATACTCCACTATTGTGTCTGTGTGTCCTTTCTTGTGCGAGCCCTTTCAAAAGAGACTCCTTCATGTACACAACGGTTCCTTCTGTGATTTCCTCCCAGAGCGCAGGGATGCGAGATGACATAACCAGAGATTATTGTAATTATTATATTATGACGACTACATGGCAGATGAGATCAAGATGAGACAAATTACCCCCCTGAGATGACTCGTGTTTGTACTGTAGGACACAGAACAGAGTAGTCACTCTTTTCTTTTATGTAGTAATTTAGCTGATGCTATTATCCAAAGTGACTTTGCATTCAGATGCAGTTTAAAGGAACGCAGCAGTCACTAAGGAGCAGGTAGCGGTTAGGGGCATCATGCTCAAGGATCAAGGAAGTAGACTGCGGACAAGGGGATCGAACCCACTGCCTTTTGGACCGGAGTCGAACACACTAAGCCTTTCGTGTGTATATAATATTGTATAAATGTTTTGCCTGCGGGACGGGCCCTCAGTAAAACATTTATTACATTGCAGTTCAAGCTTTCCATTAAATTAAAACGAGCGCAGGCTTGTGTGGAGGGAGGGAGCCGCGCCCGTCGGCTGGGGGTCCTCCTCTTCCTAATCAGTGAAACGCCGCGGCTAATTGAGATTCAACCTTCTCTTCATTCGTCTTCAACCTCGCCGCTGACTTCATGGTCTGTCAAACCGCTTTTAACACCAACGCGACGCTCGATGGTCGATGAGTCATTTGCGGTTGTTTAAGTGGAGGGGAAAAAAACGCCAGCGCTTGGTTTTTACACGCTTTAATTTTAAAAGCTCTTCCAGTATGATCATGACAAATAAGTCGTATTGGGGAGGAGAAATATGGAAGGACAGGATTTTTGAAGAAAAACATTTTTAGAAAATCTTTAAGTTTGACTCCCAAAAATAAATAAAACGTTCCAAGCGACAGCAGAAAGATGCACGCCACAGACGCTGTTTACTTTTTTTGGACAACAAGTTGACAAGCTGGCATTAAATAATCCTGATTGAGAATGTCATCCACTTGACCTCAGCAAGATGGAGGCTCTTTGTGGGTTGGCCGTGTAGCGGGAGTGGCGGCGCTAGTCTGAAGTGCTGATGTCTGAAACAGGCCCACCGCGCCCCTGCATCTTATCAGGGACAGGCAGGCGGTCTGGCCGTATAGAAGGACACCACCACCACCACCACCACCACCACCACCACCTGCCTCTTAGCGCTATACAACCTGGCTGTATGCACACGCTGTATTCACTCGCACTGTTCAATTTGAATCAAGAATTTGCACCACACTGAATGTGCTGCACCTGCGAGTCAGCTGCCATAGCAGGACTGAGGGGTCCAGGCTGGAGACAGGCTGGTGAAGGGGATGCTGCTCCCTTTCCCTTTCCCTTTAAAAAGTCAAACTTCAAGTTTTAATAATGCAAAACCTGTTTGCCACCACACTATTAGGTTAAAAGTAACGGTAGTCCAATTAACTTCTTTAGCTCCGAACAGATATATAATACATTGGCTTGTATTTAATGTTTGGCGGCTGAACTGAACCATCATCGGTTCATCTGGGTTTACTTTTTACTTTCAAGGTGTTAACTTTGCTTTGTAGTCCTTATGTGTAGTCCTCAGAGAGACAGGGAGAATGAGAGAGAGAGAGAGAGAGAGAGAGAGAGAGAGAGAGAGAGAGAGAGAGAGAGAGAGAGAGAGAGAGCATCACTTTTAATCGGAAAGCAAATCAAACCAAGGAATTTCCTCTTAAACTAGAGCAAAGACGGGTGTATCCAGGGACACTGTGTTTATTTTAGATATAGAGATGTCTCTTCAGAGCACATGCCATCACACACACACACACACACACACACACACACACACACACACACACACACGTATAGTTTTATAAGGCAGTATTGAAACTTTATAGGCTAAAGGTGTTTGCTATTGACAGCTTATTGAGAGCCAAGCTTTTGATTCAGTGGTACCATTCATCTAACATCATGTCATGTGAAATAAATTGATTCTACTTTGATTCAATTTAAGCAGCGTTTTTAGAGCATTACAGTAATAATCAATATTGATATATTGGCTGGGTTTTCTTTTGTGAGAGCCCGCCTTTGTGCTCTCGCCAATTTGAACATTGCTCTGATTGGATTCTGTCACAGCGTTCAGATTAAAATCAAGTAAACTTCATTTAAATCATGTGCTGTAAACATAAGCTGTTGGTTTTTAAACGCTGGCTTTTAAAGGCCTTAAAAAAAAAAGAGGCGCCCACTCGCGGCATCACACTGCCACCACCTGGCGGCCAGAGGAACTGCACCCTGAAACTCAAACGGGGGGCCATTACAAAGCCAAGCCAAGCGGGGACATTTCCGACTCCGACACTTGAAAAACACCAGCAGGTGGCCTACAGGTAGGAGGGTGACGGTGTAGACCAGACGGAGGAGGCCGACACCTCCTTCCAAACCCCCGGCGCCTAACTAACCGTCGGAAACGACGCTTGTTGTAATCCGTTAAAAAATAAAAAATAAAAGAGCGTGCGCAGTCATCCTATCCGCTGCCGCCGCTGAGAGGGGGGAGAGAGGGGAGGGAGAGGGGGGGAGAGAGGGGGGAGAGGAGGCGTGTCTCACCGTCGCACATTTGCCTACCACAACAAACACGGCGTTTTAGGAGGAACGGATGGCCGTCTCCCGGTAATAAGAGGCAGGCGGATAAAGACGGTAAGACGACACGACATTTTTTAACACCTCGTTTTTCAATGGACGCGGTGGACGCGCGGCGGCGGCGGCGGCGTCGTCACGCCACCACCACCTTGACGTATAGAGGAGCCAGGTTGCTTTGCAATGGCCACCGAGGGTGGGGGGGGTGAAGGGCTTTAAACTAGTGAACATACTAAAGAACATACTAGTAAACACGTAAGATATCGTATGTGCGGTCGGTTGGTTGTTGACGCGGCGGCGCGGCGTCCCCCGCCGCGTCGTCGTTGCCAATGTACAGGTTCGTACATTGTGTACCAACCGCCGTTGCACTGCGAGCGACATGGCGGCGGAAAACAAAAGCGCCAGTGTTGGGAAAACATGTCGCCCCCCCCCCCCCCCCCCCCCCCCCCACACACACACACACACACACACCTTTATTTGCATCTTCGAAATATGAGACGTGGTGTCTTGCATATGCGTGTTTGTTAATACACACATGTGCTATTTTTAAGATGGTGTGTGTGTGTGTGTGTGTGTGTGTGTGGGGGGGGGGGGGGGGGGGGGGTTTCTGACAGACCGCCAACAAGTCGTTTCTCATTCCGCATTCAAGTCATGCGTGTGATTCAGTTAGCGAAGCGGTGCGACACACACACACACACCTCATAGGGGCCTACAATGTGTGAGAGAGCCCTGCTCAGCAACACACACACACACACACCTCATAGGGGCCTACAATGTGTGAGAGAGCCCTGCTCAGCAACACACACACACACACACACACACACCTCATAGGGGCCTACAATGTGTGAGAGAGCCCTGCTCAGCAACACACACACACACACACACACCTCATAGGGGCCTACAATGTGTGAGAGAGCCCTGCTCAGCAACACACACACACACACACACACACACCTCATAGGGGCCTACAATGTGTGAGAGAGCCCTGCTCAGCAACACACACACACACACACACACACCTCATAGGGGCCTACAATGTGTGAGAGAGCCCTGCTCAGCAACACACACACACACACACACACACACACACCTCATAGGGGCCTACAATGTGTGAGAGAGCCCTGCTCAGCAACACACACACACACACACACACCTCATAGGGGCCTACAATGTGTGAGAGAGCCCTGCTCAGCAACACACACACACACACACACACACACACACCTCATAGGGGCCTACAATGTGTGAGAGAGCCCTGCTCAGCAACACACACACACACACACACCTCATAGGGGCCTACAATGTGTGAGAGAGCCCTGCTCAGCAACACACACACACACACACACACACCTCATAGGGGCCTACAATGTGTGAGAGAGCCCTGCTCAGCAACACACACACACACACACACACACACCTCATAGGGGCCTACAATGTGTGAGAGAGCCCTGCTCAGCAACACACACACACACACACCTCATAGGGGCCTACAATGTGTGAGAGAGCCCTGCTCAGCAACACACACACACACACACACACACACCTCATAGGGGCCTACAATGTGTGAGAGAGCCCTGCTCAGCAACACACACACACACACACACACACACCTCATAGGGGCCTACAATGTGTGAGAGAGCCCTGCTCAGCAACACACACACACACACACACACACACCTCATAGGGGCCTACAATGTGTGAGAGAGCCCTGCTCAGCAACACACACACACACACACACACACACACACACACACACACACACACACACACACACACACACACACACACACACACACACCTCATAGGGGCCTACAATGTGTGAGAGAGCCCTGCTCAGCAACACACACACACACACACACCTCATAGGGGCCTACAATGTGTGAGAGAGCCCTGCTCAGCAACACACACACACACACACACACCTCATAGGGGCCTACAATGTGTGAGAGAGCCCTGCTCAGCAACACACACACACACACACACCTCATAGGGGCCTACAATGTGTGAGAGAGCCCTGCTCAGCAACACACACACACACACACACACCTCATAGGGGCCTACAATGTGTGAGAGAGCCCACACAAACACACATCCGACTTATTATATTTTGTTATCCCCCCCCCAAGGAGGCACAGCTGCCGCGATGGGCGCGTCCCGCTCCCGCGCGGCCAGGTCCGGAGACCAGAGCCAGGACGCGCTGACCCCCAACGAGGTCTCCCCGGACACGAAGAGCGAGGAGGACGCGAAGCACGGAGACGTCTCCCAGTTCCCGTACGTCGAGTTCACCGGGAGGGACAGCGTCACCTGCCCCACGTGCCAGGGCACCGGCAGAATACCACGTGGTGAATATGTATTTTTTTGTAATCATCACTGCATATTGCAGGGCTCTCAAGTTTTGAACACAGGCAAGAGTGACATTCCCCCCCGCCCCCCGGGTCCCGGCCCGCCGCCCCCCCCCCCCCAGGGGGGGGGGGGGGCCAAAATTCGGCCCGGGCAATTTTGTCTTGGACTGGCGTTGGGGGGTGCGCGATTGTTGACGGGGGGGGGGGGGGTGCTGCTCAGGGGTGGAGCCAGACTTTGTGTACATCCGGGGCTTAGCCCAAAGGGGGGTCTGGGGTTTTTCCCCCAGAAAATTTTGAATTTCTAAGATGCGATTTCCTGCATTCCTGTCCATTTTAGGGTTGACCTGCTGGACATTGGCAAATCCTAAATCCCTTCTAATTCATAGCCTCCATGTTCAGTTGCAGGGCTGCTCAAGACAATACTATTTAATGGAAAGAAACAATAACCAGAAAATCTACTAGAGATGTTTATGTAAACTACAATGGCAAAATTGAGACTTATACATTTGAGACTAACTTTCAGTAGATTCAAAGTAGGATTGCAGATGGATTGTTTGTTTGTTTGTTTGCTTTTTTATATGTATTTTAAAAGTGGTATGCCCATTGTGCTTATAACTACAAAAGCTTAAAAAAGATCCGGGGCTTTTGAAGTGAGATTCGGGGCTTCAGCCCCGAAAGCCACCCCCTCGCTCCGCCCCTGGTGCTGCTGCGCGATTGTTGACGGGGGGGGGGGGGGGGGGGCTGCGCGATTGTTGACGGGGGGGGGGGGGGGGGGGGCTGCGCGATTGTTGACGGGGGGGGTGCTGCGCGATTGTTGACGGGGGGGGGGGGGCTGCGGCAGCGGCATATAAGTTATTTTTCAGCGTGAGAAATGGCATGTGTGGCGGGAGGGCGTGACAAAAGACCGAAATGAGTGACTGTCACGCTCAATGCGTGACACTTGAGAGCCCTGATATTGTCCACCTGCACCTGGTGGTGGTGATGATGATGATGATGATGAGTCCCAAAATAACGATTGATCAACCGCAAACCACAGTTTCGCATTGGTGATGTGCAGCCACCCAGGCGTCCCCTTCTTTATCATGCAATGTTGTCCCGGTTCCAGGTCAAGAAAACCAGCTTGTGGCGCTGATTCCCTACAGTGACCAGCGGCTTCGACCCAGCAGAACGTAAGCCTTAAAGTACCCCCTTAAAATACCCTTTTTTCTTACTTTTTAAAACCTGAGTTATGTGTTCGTCTCGGACGTAACTATGAACCGAACGGCCAGAGCTTCTCTCGTGAATACGTTCTCAGTGTTGTGTTTAGGGAAAGTTAATGTGTCAGGCTTGCAGTCCTCAGTCCCCAGCCTAACCCCCTACCCCTACACCATGTCAACAAATTGGTTCAGTCCTGTTTCTTTCAACACGTTGCAAAAATCAGACCATGATTGTCGGCCTTATCCATGCCATCATTTGTTCCTGTCTCCATTAGGGCGATGCTCTCTTCACTTGTCTTAGTCGCGGTGCCCTGGCGCGCCTTCAGCTTGTACAAAATGCTGCAGCTAGGCTATCAACTAGGACTGGCCGCAGATCTCGCGTCACCCCTATTTTAACCTCACAACATTGGCTGCCAGTAAAATTCAGGATCGATTTTTAAGATTATTTTAATTACTTTTAAGGCACTATGGCTTGGCTCCTGCCTACGTTTCCGAGCCACGAAGGCCTCACACCACCAAGCGCTCACTTAGGTCATCCAATATAAACCGCTATACCACGTGGCAAACCACGAAAAAAAAAACAAAGGATTGTGATTTTGCTTTTGCTCTGGCGCCCAGACTCTGCAACAATCTCCCCCTTCCCATCAGATCAGCTGTGTCTGTGGCTGTGTCTCCTTAATGACATGTATCTGAATTCACTGATTTGGATAAAGGCACTTGCTAAATAAGCAACACAGTAGGTAGTAAATAGTAAGGCGGCAAGGCATGTTAATGTCTTGTGGTCTGGACCAACAGGAAGTTGTACGTCACCATCTCAGTGGTTATCTGTCTGCTGCTGTCTGGCCTGGCGGTCTTCTTCTTGTTCCCCCGCACCATCGACGTCTCGTACGTCGGGGTCAAGTCGGCGTTCGTCTCCTACGACCAGGAACAGAGGATCGTTTACCTCAACATCACGGTAAGTTGTGGAACTTCATCTTGTGTGTGTGTGTGTGTTTACAACATAGTGTACAGTACAATATACCTTTTCTAGAACAAGAATTCCCCCCTTTTTGTGATTCATCAATACATTTTGTGATGTGCAGGATAGTATAGTGGCTAGGGTGACTCCCAGCCAAAAAGCTTCTTGGGTTCGGTCCGTCATATCCATAGTCTACCTGTAGGCATCCAAGAGCAAGATGCCTAACCCCCTACCTGCTCCTAAGTGACATGTGTTTACAATATGTAAAGTTATCGCATTGCCTGATTTAAAAGTGTCTGATTCATTATAGAGACCTGCCGCCAGCCACTCCACTTTACTCCATTAAAGAGTCATCGTTTGAATTTTACCTTCATGTCTCGTGCCAGAATGTAAATACTAACCCCCCCCCCCTTTCTTCCTTCCAGAATACACTGAACATAACCAACAACAACTACTACGCCATATCGCTGACCAACATCACCGCGCAGGTCCAGTTCTCCAAGACGGTGATCGGCAAGGCCAAGATCAACAACAACACGATGATCGCACCACTGGGCAAACAGCAGGTAGCCAATCCCCCCTCCGGACCTCTCAAACACACACACACACACTCACTCCCAGATACAACCTACACTGGTTAGTGGCTTTTTTAAGGGCCCCTGTTACCACCAGGTGGGTTATGATTATAATAAACCGATGTATATTGGGACATTGGGATGGCTAGCTCGACGCCTCATTGTTGGTGTCCTTGTATCACATTGTGACCAAACGCAAAGTGGACTTGCCAATAATCTGCAATTAAAACAAACAAACAAATTGTTCTCCCCGTATTCCAGCAACCATTGTGCTCAAGCTAAATCATTGTCTGTTGTTGGAAGGAATGTGAACCCTGAGCCCTCAGCCACGATGACTCAACATGTTACCAAGAAAATACCACAGAAATGTCAGGAACACTTAGTCCCACTCTGCAAAGTCTAGGGGTTTCTTTGGTGTTTCATTATTTCTTTCTTCTAGCCTGACACCATTCTGAAATGTTTCTGTGTAAAACCTTCCAGTTTGACTACACCATTCCCACCACCATATCTGATGAGATGAGCTACATGTTGTAAGTATTGACAGTTGAAGAATTTACAGAATTAATTGTGCAACAGTGACATAATTGTAACCAGCCACTGTTACCCTGTTGCAGGCTGTTGGACTATGCTTTGATATTATTGGTTCATTTAAAAAGTCTGGAAGCATGGACAAGCTAATGAAATAACAGCATGTCTTCAGCTGTAGAGGAAATGACTTATTAATGATTAGATTAGGATCTAACATAACAAATAACAAATTGATTTATATTTGTTATAGTACTTTGTTGTATAAGTGAATAATAATCCCGTGGGAATGAGCTAACAAGGTTTGTTTCATGGTGTCTTTTAAAACCAGTTAAATGTAATGATACAACAAACTATATCTTTATGTTCACAGTGATTACTGTACCCTGCAGTCCATCAAAGTCCACAACATTGTAGTCATGATGCAGTGAGTATTTTTAAAACATTTTAAAGGATTACAGTTTACCCACATCACACACATGCTTATTTCCTCAAATCCCTTTTCTCAACGCAGGCTAGTGTAGGCAGTCAACTCGTCTATCTGCATTTTACACAGAGAGAAAGTTCTGCAAGCGTGCAGTTCATCCAAAGGGTACAGCCTACAGTACATGGGGTATGTCGTACTCTGTCTGCGTATGAGTACTCGTATTTGTTGTTCCTAACCAACTAGTCCTGCGTCCATCTGACTTGAGTTACCTTGAGGGAACCGGCACTGTTTTTCTACTCACTGTCGTCACGGTGACGGTGGCTAAGGCCTTTCCCACACACAGTTTGACCTTCACCCCTCCAACCCACTACCAACATGACGTACAGAAAACAAACAAACCCAAAAGTCAAGGATGGGAAAAGGAAGGAAACCTTGAGACTGGAGGGAGGGTAGCGCAGCCTGAGGGTTCTGGGTTCAATCCCTAATGTCCACAGTGTGTCTGCAAGCACCCGAGAGCAGGTTTCCTAACCCCCTGCCTGCTCATAAATGACACGTTTCTTCCCTTTTCCAAGGAAGTCACTTAGGATAGAGGTTTCTGTTTAAAAAAGGCGACAGTAAAAAGAACCCTCTTTCCAAGTGACAAAGCTGTGCAACAGATGGCAAGCAGGCATGTCATACTAGCCTCGCACAGCCGGACCATATTCGCTTCGCTCAGCTCATGAGGTCTGGAAAGTCTGCCGTCGGCGGTGTTTGTTGAAGGGCGTCGTCAATCAACCTTACATTATATTTCCAAATATATTTCCTAAGAAAACACCATTAGCCATTTTCATTGATGTTAAAATGACATCAAATAAAACAAATTCCAAAGCAGCCTAAATATTATTATATCAATTAATCCACTGTAGAAATGTTGGGGGGGGGTTCACTGATTGGCCGAGTTAAACTTGTTCAGAGCCAAGCTGCCCGTGTCGGCTGGTTCCAGACTGGACATCGAGACAAAACTGGACTTGTACTGTCTCGTCTGCAGGGTGACGGTGACTACGTCGTACTTCGGCCATGCGGAGCAGGTTTCCCAGGAAATGTACCAGTATGTCGACTGCGGGGGGAACACCACCTCGCTGCATGGACACGTGCACGTTTACAAATGAGCGCCGCAAGAACAAGACTGTGTTGAGCTGCTGCTGTGCAGCCCAACGCAGTCTTGTTTTGGTTTGTTTTTGTGTTGATACATACACAGGGAAACCTTCTGGGTATTTTTTTCTTATATTCTTTTGATATTTCAAAGAAAAGTAACCAAACACTTCAAATCAATCCACAGTGGCCGAAGCAATTTTGGTTTCTGATTGGCCTGAATTGGTCAGGTGAAGCCACTGGCTGTGTTCGGAAGCGCATCCTAACTCCACTCTTCAAACTAAGTATGAATAGTCAATAGTATGAATATGTCAAATTGAGTTTGTAGTGCGTTCATACTGCATAGTATGTGGATTTTGTCTATGCGAAAAATGCCCAGATGTATACTAGATTAGCAAGAATATCTAAGTATGCGGCATGAGCTTACTGGACACTCAACTGCCCCATAATGTATTGCGTTTCTTCAGACGTCCCCTCACATCTCCGAAAACAATGGAGCCAATTTCCAAACCAGCATCATCTACAGGGTGACTTTGTCGACTGAAATCATATCAGAACTGTGAAATGCATTCTGGGATACTTGGCTGTATACATTTGTGTGAACAGTCTGCTGGTAATGGCATACTTAATTGTTCATTTAGTAGGCAGTATGCAGTACATACTCATTGAGTATGTAGTAGGAAGTATGTTAGTATGCAATCCGAACACAGCCACTGGCTTTTTTTGTGTTGGAAGTGACATCACAGGATCTTCATTTGAGCCAATCGGAGACCAGTGTTGCCATGACTGAAAGACAACATGAAATGGCATTCAGAATGTGTCCTACTTCTCTAATCAGAATCAGCTTTATTCACCAAGTATGTTCACAAACATACAAGGAATTTGACTCCGGATTTTCCAGTGCTCTCAATGTACACACGGACTAGACATACAGCTGAAACAAAGACAATGAGCTAAACATAAACATTAACTACTATAAATATAAACAAAGGTAAACAAACTTTTAACTACTATATACAGATGTAGATGTATATAAAAAGTATACATATATACTGTATATATACATATAAAAACAACCGCAATAAAATTCTAGCAGGAAGGCAATGGTGCAGAGTGCAAAGATGCTGGAATAAATCTGGAATGATGACTTACTTTATGTACACGAGGTAGTGGATATGGCATTACGTGCATAGGATGTATAATATCAAAGTTATGAATGTGGGAATAAGGGGAAAGTATTTTAATTTCATGTTGTCTTTAGGTTTTGTTGCGGCCCTTGATTTTAATGTTTAGTTACTTTCGAATACATACTTTAGTACACATACAAATATGATGCACTTTAGCTTGATAAAGGAAACACGATCCCCATCAATTAAACAATGTTTTTTTCTGGATTAAAACGTACCAGCTCTATGGCAGGAACAAGTACCACTAACCCATTTAACCCTATTTGAGCTATTTTTACTTGAACAAAAAATAAAATTTCCAATGAATTGTTTTTAGAAATAACCAAATAGAATTTGATTAACACATGTTTAACCACTTCCTTCTAAATCTATTCTTATGTTTTTTCCTACACATGCCTTCATTTTCTGTCCTTTATCATTTACATTCTTTTCCTCTCAGTTTGCGCAGATGTGTCTGACTTTAGTTATTTTAAGTTTGCGTATGATGAACCATAATGTCGTTTAGCACAATCATTTGACTAGAGAACTAGTTTGCTGTTTATTTGTTATAATTTCTGTCAAATAAGGGGAAACACCTTGAAAAAAGGGAATATCTGCTGGATGTAATAACTCACATTCTACATTAACATTAATTTCTGCACCTTCGCAATCCTCATATTTTTTCTCTAGTGTTTTATTTTCCCTGTATTTGAGTTGAGTTTGAGATGTTATTTGTAGTGCTCTTTTTTTTCTCTTCAATAACAAATCATCTTTGTGGGTTTTGTTCCTAAATGTAATTTTAACATTTCCTTTGTTAACTTATTTATGTATCATTTTAAATACATTACTTTTGAATGTTTAAGTCTGAGGCTTATGCTATAGTATCTTTGTGTTAAGGTTCAAACTGTGTTCACCAGAGTACAGTTCAGCAGACTTCAACAAGAAATATTGCATAGGTTGTACAGTTTGTGAGCCAGTGGGCGACAGTCCAAGTGGCTCACACATTTAATAATCATCACTCAGTGATTATCCAGAAGAGTTATGAGATGACGGACATGTGGTTTTCCAAACACTGCCAGCCTGTTAGTAATGGTGTTTTGCTTTTTTTGCATGACAACAAAGATAATTAAAAAGAAAAAAACAATAGTTTTGAATGCTTGATTGTTTCGAGTCGTTTGTTCCTGCTTATCGTGTACACTTGCAGGTTGTAATACCGTCTGCTCACACTGGGTGGCGCAAATGTCAAATAAAATAAACCGGTGAACATGGAGAAGTTCAGGACGCAGATGGAGAGGATCAGCTGTAATGGCGCCGGCGCTTTAAACGCCAAACTAGCGAGCTATCTCCCTCCGTCCACTAACTGGTAGCAGGCCTACTCCTAGGTCCTAGTTAGCTTGGGTTACTCGTTTTGTTCCGGTGGTTTTCACGAGGTTTTTGTGCTCGTCCCTTAGTTAAAACTCGGAGCATGCGCAGTGTGACGGCATGCCGACATCTGTTCCACTCGTTAAAACTACAAGCAGCTTCCACCAGTAGTTGGAGGAGGATGTCTATTATGGTAAATAAATAAATAAATAAAGTAATGACACCAACAAAAACAACAGATGGGCCTATATGTTGTGTGACTTCGCTAATTGTTCTGTTGGGTTTAAAACTATCAAGGGAAGTAGACCTATAGGATAACCACTCTTGGCAGTGAGCTGGGGCCCCTCATTATAAAACTGGGTTTAAAGCGGGTTGTTCGGCATCTAGATGTGATTCTTATACACGGGGCGACTCTTTCTCTCTCTCTCTTCTCTTCTCTCTCTCCCCCTTCAGCTCCCAGACATCCCATTGAGTTTTCCGCTCTCGGAAAGGAAATGACTTTTCCACATGTCGTCCACATGCACCTCTGTCAGCAGGTCCGCCATGGTCCCCCCCCCCCCCCCCCCCCCCCCCCCCCCCCCCCCCCCCTAAAGACGTGCAGTCAGCCAGTCTGAGTGTGTCCCTGCCGTTGACTTTACCTTTAAGTCAGTAGCCCTGTTTCATTATTAGGCCTAGTGGTACTGACAGCAGTCTGTACTACAATTGACCAAGCCAAACTGACAAATGTCTCACTTGCCAAAAAAAGACAAAAAGGTTTTTATTGTAGTTGGGGATTTAGAGATTAAAGTCAAGTTTAATGTGCAACCTATTCCCATGATGGAGAGGCGCACTGTCTCACTTTCCCATGCAGGGACTGCTGCCTACTGCGCCAAACGTTTATAGCGGTTATTATACGCCCCCACCCCGGGTCCCTACCCCCGTCTAAGGAGAGGGGGGCTACAGAGCAGGTCCCGCATTGAACGAGGGGATCCCCCCCAAGTCCTCCTCCACCGCCCCTCCTCAAGCTGCTCCCACTCCAAAACCTGATCCTCGCACCGCCGCAGCCTCTTTGCAGCCCGGGCGGGTTTCAAAAGGGACGTTGTGTAACCGCCGTTTTCTTAACCAGTAAAACGTTTTTTTTTTTATTACCATGAAGTCCGTGTGTCATCCTGGCCCCTGGGGGGCCCCTGCCGCTCCTGGTCCCTCCTGGCGGCCCTCTGGGGTCCGTGCGCGTCCCGGTCCGACGCGCCGCGCGGCGTCGCGAACCCCTTCGTGTTCGACCCGCAGGCGCGCTGCGAGCCCGCCTGCAGACACTCCGGGATCTGCATCAGGAACAGCACTTGCTTCTGCATGCGGGGCTACGAGGGGGAGACCTGCCAGTATGGTGATGTTACACCCCTTTGTCCTAAAAGACCTAACCCGTTTTTAATTGTTTTAAAATAAGAAGAAAAAAAAATTGTCCACCTAACTTATTTTTTGTGAACACCAAAAATGTTCAGTTAATTGCATGAAGTATAGGCTATACTCATCATATCACCCATATATTCAAAAACTTAAAGGTTAATGGAATTGCAATGACATTATCAAAGTGTTTGTTCTGTTTTTATATATATATATATATATATATATATATATATATATATATATATATATATATATATATATATATATATATATTAAGGCCTGTATGTATTTGTGTGTGTGCATATATTTCAGGCCTATGTGTGTGTGTGTGTGTGTGTGTGTGTGTGTGTGTGTAAAAAGTTGAGTGATAAAAGAATTTCCCCAATGTGGGATTAATAAAGGATATCTTCTTCTAAGAAGTTTTTGGTAGACAACGCACAACACAAATGTATACTGACATAATAATGTTCAACTTGTGTCCAGCCAACTGCTATCCCAAGTGTAAGAACGGAGGACAGTGTCTTCGCCCGGGGAAGTGCAGATGTCCTGCCGGGTTCGGCGGGAAATACTGTCACAAAGGTTGTGTATCCCTTTCAGACGTGTGTCTTTATCTTATATTACCTGATGTGTGTGTCTGGAGGTCAATGACCTCGCAGTGCTGACGGTGTGTTGTGTTTGGCAGTGACGTGTGAAGGCGGCTGTTGGAACGGAGGGGACTGCGTTGCGCTCAACGGCGTGGCCACGTGCCTCTGTCTCTCCAGCTGGACCGGAAACAAATGCCAGGATGGTACCTTTTGGCCTTTATTTCATTGAGTTAATGTTCAGGTTACAATACTTTATAACCCGCAGCCCCCATCGTGGCTTATCAATCAAGTCAAACTCATCAGTTGGAGAAGATGTGCTCTTGACGTGTATGAATGTTGTTGTTGTTGTTATTAGTATGAGTTGAACATTCGGGAACCTTGCAGAACGCGAATACTGCACTCCCATCAGCAGCCACCAGCCAAATGCTGGTAAAATATGCAAGTGGCTGGTAGGTTGGCTTCACTCACCAGCCAAGCAAATCACTATTGAGTGACTGGTAAAACTGGAACATTCACTAGCCATTTGGCCCACAAAAAAGTTAATTTTACACCCAGGCTCCCATCTCAGCAAACATGTACTGTTATCAGGAGCAACGCAACCTAAAAGTCTTGTTTAAATTTAAATGTGTGTTACGGAGGGAAGCTGTCTGTGTGTTTCTTGGGGACCTGTGTGCGCATATTGCATGGGAACTGTATATTGCGTGGGGAAGTGTTGTTTCCTGACGTGCCGAGGGTGAGTTATGACCTGCGGTTTGGTTTCCACGGCAGCGGTGTGTCCCCAGGGGTGCAGGAACGGCGGCAGCTGCGTGGCCCCAGGAATCTGCAGCTGTCCAGACGGCTGGGTGGGCGGAGCCTGCCACACTGGTGAGGGCAACCCTGGACACGGCCCCGTCTCTCTGCGTGCATGTCTGTCTAGCTGGCCTGTCTGTTTTGTCTTGCCCGCCTTCCTGTCTGTTTGTCGGTATCCAAAATCTGTCTGTCTGTCTGGCTGCCTGCCTGCCTGTAAAAATAACTGTCTGTTTGTATCCCATGGAATCCACAAACCAGCCATGAGCTGAGTAAATGTGTAAAGTGTTGGCTGTATGTTATCGAGCACTAAATCTGCCACCTTCTACTCAAGTGGGAACTTCTGAATCTGGAAATCCGAATTTTCCAGATGTGACAACACTCAATCTAATACCCTTTTTTTTCAAACTTATTGGCCACATGCAGGAAGTGAGTAGTAGTGATGGATGTATGTGTGCATGGTTATTTAAAGGCCCCCTATTTCACCACCAGGTGTGATGTTGATTAGCCATGACAAGCCATCCACCTACCAGCCCACCCAGTGGACTGTACCAACTGCAAGGCTGGTCCATATCCATCAGACATCTGGGTGGACACTCCCATGTGTGATGTCACTATAAGGGAGCTTTTGAAACGGCTTGTAATGGCTATTCAACATCACAATTGGTGGTAAAAATGAGCCCTGGTCTACCGTCTTAACACCCACCTGTCTGTCTGTCTCCAGCGGTGTGCAGTCAGTCGTGTCTGAGAGGAGGGAAGTGTATTTCTCCTGGGAAGTGCCGCTGTCGCCCGCCATACGAAGGCCCTCGCTGCGAGAAGAGGAGGTCCCAGGACTTCTCCTTACAGAAGGTCAAAGGTCGCTAAGGGGACCCATCGGGGGTTTTTGACTAATTTTTGATATGCTCATTCATCTGTATGACTACACACTGTATAAACCCTGTGTGCTGTGATTTCTCATTAAACACGTCCATATATGTACATTATGTCTCTGTATGTAGGTACTGTATGTATGTATGTATGTATGCACGTACTTTGAACATCCTGAAATAAAGGAATTTAGGAAACAGTGAAATTGTGGTGGTAATGTTTATTTTGTTTCATGTGATTCATTCATTGTACACTAACATTATATCAATACACAACAAACAACATACAATTAAGTTTACTCTGATCAATAAGTATTTGGTATCATTCATTAGAACATTAATTAGTGAATAACATAGATAATAGGCAGTTCAGTCCAACTCTACCCTGATAAAGACTCCAACGACCAAAGTGGACTGACAAAGTTAACTGACTTTGACTTTGCGTTTGAAGAGTCACTCTAAAAATGCTGATGTGCATCCTGCTAGTCCTAAAGTAATGCAGCAGACTACAATCTGTGTTTCCCATCAAGTCACAACTATGGGACAACAGATTTATGAGTTCGCTGAGTTCGCCGTGGCTAAGCACAAGGAAAACACAACATGTTGAACTACAAAACAAGCGATTGAAAAGAAAAATCCACCTTTCAAATCATTATTTGTTCTCTCTTATAAAATGTGTTCTTATTTTGTTTTTACACACTCAGGTAATGACGCGTGTGAATCCACTGACAGTACTTTGGTGCGGTGGGAGGAATCCACACTTGTTGGTAACCAGGGGCGATGAGGTAGTGACCAACAGGGACAACAAGACAAGTGCAATATATCAAGTGTCTTTGTTAACAGGTGTGCACACAGCCACACACAAGCAAAATTACACCCACGCACGCACGCACACACACGCACAAACACCAAACAATCCCTTCTGCGCCACTTGCTTTGTGCATTTGGGTGTCTCCTCGGTTGCATTATGCATATGGTGCCTGCAACAGTGAAAAAGAACAGTGAAAATGTCATTAAAATGTCTCTGAAAATCTCCTCACTCCCGAGGTATAGCTAATCAAGCCTCAGCAATGTTTGGTCTATAATCTTTTCTATCCATGTTTGGCTGTATCCCATTGGTCAACATTTTTTTTCTGACTGATCTCTGATTGGTCGGTTTTGGCCAGTGCATCAGAGCCATGCATGAGCATAAGCTGTGTGTAATGTGTGGGCTAGGTTGGAGTGTCCACTACCGGCCAGAAGGTTCTGGGTTTGATCCCCAATGTCCCCAGCCTACCTGTAGACATCTTCAGCAAGATGCCCCTAACCCCTACCTGCTCCTTTATGACCAGTTTAGTATCTGAATCCACTGTAAGCTGCTTTGGATAAACGGGTCTGCTAAATTACAAAAAAGTGTCAATCGTAAAATGGCATCTGAATTCTGGCTCAACCTGATGCCGTGTTGTCAGTATTTTGGGACCCTTTAAATAAACTGGTCTTTCAGTGCAGTTAGATGCAGGACTGTGAGGTGACCTTTCACCCCCACTCACCTTGACCCCCACAGGTGCGGCCCTTGTATCCTCTCCGACAGTGGCAGTAATCCGGTAGCACACACCTCCCCTCCGTTCAGGACACTGCACCTTACAGACGGCTGCTCACGCAACCAACCAGTAACGTAAAAGTCATGGACACAGACATTTGTAGAAAAAGGTGCCGTACAACGTACAACAAAGTATCATCATCATCATCATCATCATCATCATCATCATCATCATCATCATCATGTATTTGCAATTTTGTAGTAGCTGCTTGCACACTGTGTGTATTCTTGTGATCCAAATTTGTCATGGTAAATAATGAAATCGCTTTTGAAATTCAAAAATTACTCCAAATATTAAACGTTCAGATCATGGCAGTTTATGTCTAGGGGAAAACTAGAGAAATATGACTTGTTCATTTCATGTTCATCATTGCTAGCCTCATGTACCACATGAACCAACATATATGCGTGAATGATGGTGAATGTAAAAACATGAATATGAATGAATGAGGGTGAATGAATATGTATGCATATGAATTAAATGATGGTAATTGAATATATGCATGAATTAAATTATGGTGAATGAACTCACGCGTCTGACACTGGATGCCCTCCCACCCCACAGGACAGTGGCAGGTGTTGGTCCCCACACACTCTCCTCCATTCCTGCACTTCTGCAGACACGCGGCTACAACACACACACATACAGGATAGGTAAACAGGTCTACAGACCACTTTTCTTTGGGCCCAAGGATACATCTAGACACTTGACACACTAGGGAGGAGTAGATTACATGTATACTGTATACATGTGTACATACAGTCATGTACTGTACACAATATATGTAATGAAAAATAGATGTGTTGAGATGCAGCAACGACTCCAATAATACTGTTATAAATGAAGTGTCATTCCAGAAATGAACTACAGTTGGACCTGATGCTTTGACAGCATCTGGATAACATTTCACTCAATCCCCCCAAAGCGGTATAAACTCACGTATGTTACATCGCTTCCCCCTCCAGCCGGACGTACAGGAACATGTGTTGGCTCCAACACACTTTCCCCTGTTCATACACACGGGCTCACACACGCCTGGTATACACAGGACACACAGACACACACACACGTATGATTGCCTGAAGGCAGCTGTTACAATACTGCCCCGTATCCATGACAAGCTCAGTGAGAGCCCAGCGTCAGCGCTGCAATGCAATCCCTATGGGAGGAGCGTCGGAGCTCAATCCCCCCCCCCCCCCCCCTCCAAGATCCACGCTCGGCCAAGCTGAGCGCCAAGCTGGGAGGAGCCTATATTTGCGTTGCATGCGTCGGCGCTACCCAGTCACCAGTAACCAACACACACTTTTCAATTACACCTGTGTAAGGCTGAAAGTCGACCTGAGATCTGGTTGCTTCTTCGTGGGTAACCACTAGGGTGCAGCGTTTCAAACTGTTGATCATGGCTCTTACAGTAAGAGTACTGCTTGTGAACGTAAGAGTTGTCGACTGCGGCCGTAATGACAGGTTGTACTCACTCCTCTGACACCTCTTCCCGGTGTATCCATCGGGACAGGAACACACGTTGTTCCTCATGCACTGGCCTCCATTCTTACAGGGGGGGCTGCACACAGCTGTAACACGTCAAAGACACGTCAAAAACATGTCAAAACATGTCAAAAACACCTCAAAAACACCTCAAACTTCCACATGTCATTCCTACAGGTGGGCGATATGGAAAAATGTATTATCACGATAATTATGGGGAATTTTACACAATATCGATAAATATCACGATATGCTTATGAATTCAAAATACCATTCTAAACAGTCTGACTGAGGATCATTACATTGAATATATGGACATTTAAAAGTATGGCAGACTCAAACTAATTTTTCTTTCTCACTGACGTTTCAAACCTCATAATTGATCATTGTAAGGACATATCTTCTCTTCGTATTTCATTTAGACTATAAAACTGGGTCTCATGATATTTCATGACGACATAGAATACCATTCAAAGACGATAAATGATGATATTGAATTATAGCCCAGCCCTATAGTCATTCCGCATCCATACATAATTTGATTTTATGTTATTTTCGTAAGAAAAAGTGATGTCACTATTTCACAACAGCTGTGCTGAGGTGATTGAATTGATTGATTGGTGATTGTGTGTTTCCTTTCCGGTCTCACCGATCTGACATTGAGAACCGTAGAAACCTCCGGGACAGGCGCAGACGCCGGGCTTGACACACGTCCCGCCGTTCCGACACACCGGGTTACACGCGGCTGGGGAGAGTTTGTAAAACCGCAAAGTAAACCTCATAATTTCGAGGTTTTTATGAACAACTGAGTTGTGTCTGAAGTGGATCACTATTCCCTATTTGGGTTACTAATTTTGGATTGGCCATTTTGTTCTATAGGATCTTAATTTGTGTAAATAGCATATACAAAGAACTAAAAACTCTTCTATAATAATGCACCATTATATCTAGTGGACAATGGTGATCACTAAAAAGAGGTAGAATCCCCCGATGATGCTTTGCAAAACAACATCTGAATATAATGGCTATTTAGTAGCTATTGAGGCCTGTATACAGAAACACACATCTACTATATGTCTGGGTGTGCCTTACCTGAGTTGCACGTTGGTCCGTACCAGCCAGCTCTGCACTGGCAGACGTCAGGTGAAATACACTCACCACCATTTTCACAATGTCTGTTACAAACCACTGTCGGAGAACAGACAGGATTAATACACACACTGCTGAGGTTATCATGTAACCAATCATGACATTACAGGGACTTATATTGTGTCGGTGACATCATCTGACACGGATTTGGACCAATCAGAGAGGGAGTCTACATATATTTGGCAAAAGCTCGGTGCTGTCAGTACCACTTAGTTGTAATGTTTGGTTGCTCTTCAGTAATATTAAGAAGTGAATTTACTGGAGTTTTCCACATCTGGCAACTTTTCTTTTTTATACATGGGTCAAATATATTGAGTAAAGTCTCACTGGTTTCACACCGCGGCCCCAGGTATCCGTAGGGGCAGGTGCAGAGGTTCCTGGCCAGACAGGTGCCTCCGTGTTGACATGATGGCTCACAGCTCGCTGTCATAGTCAAGGAAAACATTACTGATACAACACATAGCTCACAGTACATTACAGAAGACACAAAGTGTAATAAAATCACAATTCTAGATCTGATCTATATCTAAAGGAATCTAAATACATAAATGTATAAATATATAGATGAATATGAATGGTGTAAAATAGTCATAGTATAGGAGTCAGGGTGCTCCTAACAGCTGCAACTCCATGTTAGGTTAGTATGAGGTTTTACAGTTGAAATACCAGTTAACTGTACCTTGTTCACACGTGAGCCCGCTGTAGCCCACAGGACACTCACACACGTTGGGCCTCACACACTTCCCTTGGTTCTTACAGTCGGGACGACACACAGCTGAGAGGGAGGAACCACACAGAGAAAACACTACATTAGCAATAAACTAGCTTTTAGTTATTTAGCAGGAACCTTCATCCAAAGCAAATAGATTTCAGATTCACAGGTCATTGGTGAGCAGGTAGGGGTCAGACAGGGATGCCTACAAGTAACTGTGACAACTGTGTAAGAAACTGTGGACATCGAGGTTTTTGAACCGCCCACCCCACTGATGTCTGGCATTAGAAGGAGAGATGCTTGTATAAAAGATAATTCTCACCGATGCGACAGTTGTATCCCGTGTATCCCTCCTTACAGGTGCATGTGTTGGGCTGTGAGCACTCCATGTTGGCTCCACAATGATGCGTGCACACGGCTAGAAACGGTTACAACGTCCGTTAGTGTGGTGGTGTAGCGTAGCATGGGATTTCAACTTGTTCTGCGTGAAGCAATTCATACTTAAAGGGGAACCGTCACGCTCGAGTACTTTCTAATATAGGAGAGTGTTGCTTCACGCGCGTGTTGTGAACAAATTGAAGCCTTGCAACAACACGTATGAAGCAGTACCCTCTTATATTAGGAAAGAGCCGAGCGTGACGGTTCCCCTTCAGGTATATACTACTCTCTCCCACCAGGGTGACTCTTATGACCAGTGGAGGAGATGACGGCATCCCTGGTGATGTGGGGGTTGCCAGGGGAGACCGTGGTCTTCCTGTGGATGGAGGGGCCCCTCTTGGGGCCGGAGAGGACGGGATCCTCGGGTTTGGCCCCTGTGGAGGGGAGTCTCCTGGTAGAGGAGGTGGAGGGGGAGAGGACGAAGGTGGAGTCGGATTCGGACACTTGGAATCTCCCTTCGGCTCTTCCAGTGGCGCTGCCCTGCACTGTGAAACACCGGCGGTTAGGAAATATGGCTTGACGACGAACGATAAAGTAAATTATATTGAATCGTATATGTACTTTTTTTTTTTCTTTTGTATTTTAATGTATTGTTGGACTGTATAGAAAACTGCAAAATCATTTAGCAGCAGTTTTTATCCGGAGCAACTTATAGTAAATGTATCCAGATACATGCCTATAAGGAGCGGGTAGGGGTTAGGCCGGGGCATCTTGCTCAAGGATGCCTACAGGTGGAATGCTGACATTGGGGTTCGAACCCAGAACGCAAATTGTCTATGGGTAAACACCAACAATAAAAACCAACAACACTCACCTGCGGGGGCGCTCCTACTGCAGGTGTACCCGTTGCCATGGAGCCCAGGCGGACAGGGTCCACAGGCGAAGCCGTTGGAGATGTGGATGGTTTCGAAGCACTGAACCCCCGGGTGGCAGGGTCTGCTCAGGCAGGGTGAGGGACCCACTGCCGGCGGTCTGGTTCTGCTCGTCTGGGCAGTTACGGCCTTACCGGCTGACTCTGTATCGCCTTGGCAACAGAGAGATGATTCAGATCGTCATTTTGTCAGGTGGGTGGGGGGGATTTGAACCAATGATGTGAGAATGTAATGCAGCGAGATGTGTCTCTGCTGTCAACATAAATACTGATGGTTCGCAAACCCTCCTACACCTACATCGTTATACAGAGATCATATTACATTCTTTATAGTTTTAATGAAATTTGTGATGTCACAAGATCCAAGCTATCATGGCCCAATATACAAATCGATACACATTTTTCGCAAATAACGTAAATTCTGAATCGGACGTTATCCCGAACAACTTCCAGTCACATGTTTACATGTACGTGATCGGAGCGCGAGGTGTATGAACTCACGTGCGCAGCTCCTCCCGTCGCCACGGTAACCACGTGGACACGCTGCGCAGGTGAATGATCCAGGCGTGTTTTGGCAGCTCACCCCCGAGGAACACGGCATGGACACGCACTCGTCCACGTCCTCCCTGCAGGTGTTGCCTAGCAACGTATGCATAAAACACGCCAAACAAAAAAAACGAATGTGATGATAATCGTCATGATCATAACATTTATTGTCGGGATTCAAAATGTAATTAGAGGTTTGTGTCGTAGAAGGTGAGTGTCATTTGATCATACATCTCGGTATGACATCACTTGATTTGGATTCAGTTGAATGACTGCTACCCTATTATACAAACCCTACCGGTCATCCCAGGCGGGCAGACGCAGGAGAAGGTGTTACGTCCGTCGATGCAGCGGCCCAGCCTGCAGGGGTTGGGCTTGCAGTCGTCCACGTCCACCTCACAGCGGTCCCCCGTGAAGCCATCCGCACACACGCAGACGTACTCCCCGCTCCCCGCCACGCCGTCCGTCTTGGAGACACAGGAACCGCCGTTTCCACAGTCGCAGGGGCTCACAAACACCTGGCAACGACGAGGAAGCCGTGTGTTTCTCTTTTGTTTAATTGTCCATTCAGAGACAGGAATGCTCCCTCTAGTGTTTGATTGTCATAATGACTTCAAATGTGATCATACCCGACAATTGTTGTAATGCTTTGCACTCTTGCAATTATTAAGAAAAAACACAGCTGCTGTTTTGGTGTCACATTTACATCAGCTCCAACACACCCGTACCTGTACAGACACCTGGGTCTCGGCGCCGCACTCATCCGCCACAGTGATCTGGAAGGTGTGTCCCTGCGTGCCGTCCGCTCCAGAGGTGGCGCCCCAGGACAGCAGACCGGCCGGGGAGAGAGCCGCCTCTCCTGGGCCCGACGCCAGGGTGAAGACCACGGAGGAAGCGTCCGGATCTCTGGCCTGGAGCTGGAAGAGGAAGCTCTCCCCCTGGAAGGACCGGAGCCGGGACGGCAAGGGCTGGATCACCGGAGGCTGGTTGTCTGGTCGGAAAAAAGAGTGGGAGAGGGAAGGGAGTGAGTGAGTAAGTGCGGGGTCAGCGAATAACGGAGCGAAGTTAATAAATGAGTCGTTGACTTAACAGGGGAATAAAGTGAGTGAATGAAGTGAATACACAAACAGTAGGATAAAGGATATATTATTCATATGAATGAACAAACAAACATATTACATTTACTGTTGATCAACGCCAGGATTCGCTTATTCACCCAGAAGTACAGAACTACTGCGACTGGTCAGCTGCTTCGGTGCACACATGGAGCCAGGAGGTGGCAACTGTTCTCCTTCCTGGACCTGTTTCCTGTCTGGTTACACCTGCTGCTCTCCCTTCTCACACACGTGGGTCCGCCCGCCCCCTGACCTACTTTCTAGCTGAGGAAAAGCAGCTGGACGCAGACGTCCACAGCGAACCGCGCGGTCCTTTCAGCGCTGTGTCAGAGGAGAGGGGGGACCCTGGACCTCCTGCCAGCCGAGGGCAGCTGACCCCTGGACTCGAACGCACGCTCTGGAGCCCCCCGGCCTCGTAACTCAACCCCGAGCCCACTTTTACTCCCATGCCGTACTTCCTTCAATTGACTCACTTCAATTGAGGATAAACACCGGGCCAGGCGGCAAGGCGTGCCATACCGTAGGTTTAAATGGAATGCATGTACATATTTTAATGATTTCTACAACGCTTACAAAGTCAACCACACAAGGAAATAACCAGCATCTCAGGGGTGGTTGGATGCTTTGCTCAAGGGTATAAGAGGAGAGACGAGAATAACACCAGCAACCTTCTAGTTGCCAGACAACCCAATTTAGCTCCTGCACGTATGCGGGATAGATGAATCAAAATTAACTAAGGGAAGGTACAGCACCGTGTTTGTTAGCAGATCCCTGCATATGAGAGAGAATATCATGTTTTGAATAATTATTATGGATATTATACCTCCTGCGGTGGACCAGGTGTATTTGGAGGAATCTGGTTGACATATCAGACAAGCGCTGCTGGGATGGCGGTCCCCTTCACTGTAACACACGCTCTCAATGTTGCATGTCTTCTCCTGAAACAGAAAACACAGAGTCCATTGAATTCAATATCCCCTTTTTTCCCTTCAGCACAACATGACTCTCATGGCGAATCGTGGAATGAGCCATTCAGCAGTGCTGTTGATTCATGATTTCATGGGAACAGCAGAGGTCGTCGAGGCATGTAGATTTAAAACACACTTTAAATCACGTTGAGCAAAGGAAAACACAAACAAACACACACGTGACATTAGGCACCGGGCCAGCGGTTATTCAGCCCACATGTTTTAGCAAACCAACACCTCCGCAACGCTTGCCACGCGCTAAAAACGCTGGTAACCGTTTCCTGTGTTGAACGGTCTTAGTGAGGGGAAAATATCAGCGTTGTTATCACACCTTCTCATTCTCAGCCTTCAGCACCAACACTTCTGATCCACAGTTCATAACAAGATGACAACGATGCGCTGAATACTCCTATTGAGGTCACAGTGACAGCACAGCTTTGTATAATTGTACAGGTTTAACACTAAACAGACAGCACAAGCCAACACATTCATAGCAATGCCTTTAAATGCAGTCAACCAGTTCTTCTTCTGGAAAAAAGGGTGTTGACATTAATGAGCAGCAGTTGTTGCCTGCACTAGGTGTATGAAAAATACTACATATACGATATTAATCTCTTCTACTGTGCAGACGCAGAAGAGGGTGAGCGAGAGTGAGGGAAAGATAGAGACATGTGAATGAATGAAGGAGAGAAAGAAAGAAAGAGAAATAGAAAGACAGGCAGATAAAGAGAAAGAAACAGCCAGAGCTATACATACTCTCAGGGAGCAGAGCGCGTCAGCGGTGGAGCTGCAGCTCTGGCAGGCTCCGTCGTACACCGTGAGCACCTTGGCGTTGCTGTAGCTGTAGCCATCATTAGACACCTGCCAGGACACACAATCATATAGATTATAGTGTATGTATTTGTACGGTTTAATTTCTGATGTAAAAATACTTAGAAATGTTGTTACATACAAGAGATAAATTAACAATGAACACAGGGACACAGGATCAACATTGGGAATGTATTTTTCATTTCATTGGGCCTTTAATGTCCTGTATCTGAATACATTGTAAGTCTCATATACAGTCAATAGTGAATAAATTGCTGAATTGAAATAGTGAATAGAGTGGGTTCTGACCTTGACCTGCCAGCGAGCCAGGGGTCTATCTGGACTCATCTCTGGGGCAGAGCCTGCAGTGACCTGGCTGTCCTCCAGGGGGAGCTGGCACTCCAGAGATGTGCCATCCAGGAAGGTCGCCTGCACAAAGCGTGGGTCATCCAGCACCCACTCCCCGTCCTCAAACTACCCCAGAGACGAAGACAGAGACCCCAGACATTTACAACATAGAGACACATATGAACAAGACACCACCCCATCATGTAACCCAAGGCTTCTGGAGACAAGTAGAAATCCAAAGTACCTTTTCTTTAACAAACTCACACTTGAGCTCGTAGGAGAGTTTGAAGCCAACGCCGTGGACCTGGACGATGGCGCACTCCCCCTGTCCCACGTCACACAGACCCTCCTCTTCCAGCGCTGTGATCTCAGGAATCTGGTCTTCACAACATCAACGACAGGAAGAAAAGACAACGTTACCACGGCAACAATATCACCGATGGAGAGATGGCCTTGTGTCACCAGTACCAGAGGAAGGAGGAGGGTTGGGCAAGAGGGCAAATACCTTAAAGAGGCATCGCTATGATGATAACCGTGACAATGAATATTGGTAGGTAATGTGTGGACTGCATGATAGATAGCTAGAATTTCAAACATAGACTATCTTAGAGTGACAGTAGGTTGGGAAAATACAGCCACAGTAAAAGCCACAGTACATATATTATGAGCAATCTAATCTTCAAGTCAATTTCTGACTTTTGGAGACTCACTTCCCCAAAATGTCCCCATAAGGATAGTAAATCTGTGTGTGTGTGTGTGTGTGTGTGTGTTTGGTTTTGGCGCTCTTACCAGACACGGTGCTGCAGTCATAAGAACCGAACCCTGGGAAGCACACGCAGCCCCGGTCCGAGCACTGGCCGTTCCCGCTGCACAGGCCGGGACACCGGAGGAGGGCCACCACCTCCTGGTGCTCCCCCTCGCTCCTCCTCTCCTCCACTAGCCTCCTCTCACACTCGTTCTCCAGCAGAGGCAGCGTCGCGTTCAGCCACGCCACGTCGTCCTTCAACTGCAGGTCGCTGACGCACATGGCCACCGCGCGGCCGACGAAGGCCTTCCCTAGCAGGAGCCTGCAGCCCAGCGCTATGCTGGAGTTGGCCACCGCGCGCTGGCACCTGACCCTGGCCTGGCGCTGGGTCAGCCCGGACGGGGTGGGCCAAGTCGGGGGTGAGTTGGAGGAGGAGGAGGAGGAGTCTGGTTGAGGCGCCGGTTCGTGGTCCTCTGGGAAGAAATAGGCGAGGCCTTCCAGGTCAGCCTGGCTCAGACTCTCGTGGGGCGGGGCGGAGACGTACCGGTACGACTGACGCCTGCCCCTGTTGCCCGGGTAACGGGACGCGGGGTCGGACCCCTTCCCGCGTGTCCCAGAGACGGGGCTTGCACCCTGGTTGCGCTGGGAGAGGCGTCCTGTAGGCAGGGTTCGTCCCCGATTGTCCTCGTCTGAGCGTGTCTCCGTGGAGACAATGTACTCCGCCGTGACGTCCAGCGAGGGGATGACACTCGAGAGCTCAACGATGCCACGGCGAGTGCAATTGGAATCCGAGGAGCTGATTGGTCGAGAGTGGGTTCTGACAGGGGGTGGGAGGCGGGGCTCTGCCTGACAGCTGCAGTACGTGGCCGGTTTCGGTGTGATGGGATTGGATGGCGGTGTGTCGAACAAGCTGGTGCCTGGAGAGAGTCTGATAAAGACAAAACAAACAATCACAAGTGGTTTACTGTCATATAGTATTCTACTAGAAGTACAATGTAGTTGGTCCTGACTAGCTCAACTGGTAGAGCATGGCGTTAATGTTGCCAGGGTTAGGGGTTTGATTCCCACTGAGGCCACCCATGCTACAGTTTTGTAAGACGCTTTGGATAAAGCATCCACCAAATGGCATATATGCGATGTCCACGCTTATCCAACATTCAACAAAGTTTTCAATAGTAATCTTCGTCATCTTTTTGGTGAAACGCAGGCTTTCACTGAATGACATCATCAATGCCATTGTGTGTTTCACCAGATTTGTTGCTGTCCCCAAGGATTTTTGATTCTAGTCTTTCAATACTCTCCATCTTACTGAATCTCACCTCCATTCAGAGATGAATGCCTGTAGATCCCCCATGACGTCGCCGCCTGCAGAGTGGAGGTCGTTGTTGGGCTGACCGTCGAAGGAACCACACAGTCCCGCTGTGTGGTTCCGGTCCGAACCGGGCGCCCTCACGGTCAGACTCATCCCCCAGTCGGAAACGTCCGCACGCACAAACGCTCCTGATGAAAACGTCATCTGCAACGACGCAACCAATGAGCAATTAAACATAATATGAACCTAAACCTTTCATGTTGCGAGAGAGAAGTGTTACTCAATGCTGCAACTAGATTGAGAGCTTGTGATGAAAACATAAACACACAGCAATATATTCTATATATATATATATATATATATATATATATATATATATTTAGCCTAATTTCAAAACAAACCAACCAAAGCAAAGGTTGTCAAACTCTGCCCAGCCGCTGTATTAGATGAGTAGTGATTGGGTGCGTTTGATTCGCTGCCTACCTACCGTGACTTTGCGGCCCTGGTAGGACCGCGTGATGCGGATGCCGCTCTTGCCCAGGTGTCTGTTCTTCACCCACAGGTGCGGCTTCGTCTCGCCCATCTCCCCGTTGCACATGTCGAACGCCACGACGTCACCGCCGTCGCGCACCACCACGCCGCACACGCAGGAGGCGGCGTGTACGACGCTGCCGCACTCCCACTGGCGCACCTGCACCTCGAACGGCCGCAGGGCGCTCTTGTAGAGGACAAACGTGCCGATCTGGTAGTTATCATAGAGTCTGGCGGTAAACACACAACAAGGAGGAATAAGAACGTTTACTGAAAACTTTACCGTTATTGTTATCTGGTAATGAATTAATTGATAATACAAAATAACTGTTGTCTATCAATTCATCAGCTAACTTAATCAACCAATCAATGACACCGCCAGTACAATCACCCAATCAATCAATCGCTCTGTCAGTCAGTTGATCAATCAGTTGATTGAACGTGAGACAACAAATAACAAATTTAGGTAACACTTTAGATTAGAGACCACATATTCACCATTAACTAGTTGCTAAGATCGTAATTTATGTATAAGAACTTCCTTACTTACTATCAATAAGCAGTAATTAGGAGGTTTGAGGGAAAACTCTGATATTAAAGTTAATGTCTTAGTAGTTGGAGAATATGGTCATGCAGAATAATGCATTAATAAGTGCTTTATAATGACTAATAAAGAGCCAATACACGTGCTTATAAGCATCTAGTTAATGGTGAATATGTGATCCCTAATCCAAATTTATTATGAAATATTAAGATCGCTATTATAGGCAACACTGGACTTGGTATGACATAAGACTAATAATACTTAATTATAACATTAATATAATAATCACATATCATATCATAGGAATAATCATAACAGTGAATGGTGACTCATACACTCATACTATCTTCATCAGAAAATAAGAATAATATGAACATATAAGCATATTAATTAAAAGTGAGTAGTGATTCTGAAGCGTATCGCTGTGGTTCTTACAGCCCTGAGTGTGAAGTACCTGCCATCAAATGTGATGACGTGAGGGTCGGTGAACACGTAGCAGTAGGCGGATGGCTCATCCTCCACTGTTATCTACAACAGCAAAGATATACATTATGTAGCCAGACACACTGACAGAACAAATAACTATTAGCCAGAAATAACAGAACAAATAACTATTAGCCAGAAATAACAGAACAAATAACTATTAGCCAAAACATTAAGCCAGATAGACAGATGGAAATACATACAGGCAGGGAGACGGACAGAACACTGCAGAAAGACAGACACAGCAGAGACAGATACACAGGCAGACAGACACACGTACAGACACACAAGACAGACGGAACAGAACAGATCACAGCAAAACAAGATAACACATTACACAACTTTTATTTTGAAAGCGTGTGTACCTGAACAGGCTCGGGAGTGTATCCGTTCCAGAGGAAGTTGTGTTTCTTAGCGATGGGTTTGATGGAGATCTGGGTGCTGCGGCCTCCATCTTTAACAAAGTCTGTGACGGGGCTGAAGTGGACCAGGGCCTGGCTACACACACCTGCCCTACAGGGGCCCTGGGCCCCCAGCTCCACCAGGCAGGACGACAGGACCAGGTCTGGCCCCAACACACGGGTAGTCTCTGGATAACCAGGATAAAAAGGGTTGAATGTCAAGCTGATTGTTAAACACAATTATTACAACCAATGTAAATGCTAGTCAACTGCCAGTGGGTGCTTAGTATAAATCAATGTCAATGTTCTTTTTGGGGAAAATGAATATTAATATAGAAATATTAAAAAAGAACATACAAAATATACAATATATACTAAATATATAAATTCATTAAAATGATACTAATTATGTCCCTGTGCATCTAATTATTTCCAGTATTTGGTTAGGAAAGTGGGGACATTTTGTTTGCTTTCTGACTTTTAAGTAAACAACGACACGCAGGAGATTTTAGGATGACAGAAGTGACATTATTAGTCACTATATGACAGGTAAGGCAGTATCTCCAGAACCTTGTGTGTGTGCGCTAAGCTGTAGGACCAGACTGCAGGGTCCGGCTGGATCCTGGTCACATGGGAGGGGGATGGTGCTCTCTACAGACAGCCTGTAGTCCCTCCCATCCTCCGGTACACTGGCCACCACCGGCCTCAGCTGGGAAAACCGGGAATAAACAGTATTTTGTATACACAATATTGTACTCAGATTGTGTATATAGTTTTTTTTTTTTTATGTGCGTCTCTTTTTTAAATTCCTACTACAATCCTGTACACCCGAATTCCCCGTCCGGGATGAATAAGTTAGTACACCTCAACTTATTTTATGTATTTTATAAATTATGATTACTATCAGCAAACACAAAGACAACTGTGCCTACAGACACGTGCATTAGCACAGTACACATACACACACACATACACACACACACACACACACACACACACACACACACACAGATGGTCACTATACCCTGATCCCAGCAAAAAACTCCTGACTTTCCACCACGGGTCCTGGGACGTCTGGAGAATCCAGGAAGAAACTGGAGCTGGAGCAGTAGATCTAGAAAGAGAGCAAGAGACATAGAGAGAGGGAGTATGAGAGAGAGTGAGCGCAGAGGTCAAAGTAAAAGGAGATGACAGAAAAACAGATGGGGAGAAATGAAAGGGTCAAAAACATCAATGGTGCTCTCTACAGACAGCCTGTAGTCCCTCCCATCCTCCGGTACACTGGCCACCACCGGCCTCATCTGGGAAAACCGGGAATAAACAGTAAATTGTATACACTATAAAGAAAAATAAGAAACCTTGAGAAAGACGAAGGATGAGAGGAAGGAGAAATGACAGAAAGAGACAGACGGGAGGAGAAAAGTAGTAGTTATGCTGAAAGCCCAACAGGATGTATAAACTGCTTGAAAGTTTAACCGGGTCACACACACACACACACACACACACAATGACCCAATGTCAAATATGACATATATTGAGATCTTCCAGTAATAACAACAAAACCAGATTTTCAACAGTAGTACACTAAACTGCACAGCATTTTGATTTATAGACCCTACTTTTTGGACAATGAACAGATCTGTGAATTTGAGAAGTGAATATACTTCAAAATCAGGGAGAAAATATTGTCAATAAAAAAAAGAAAGATGAAGGGGAAAGCCCTTCATCTTTCTTTTTTTATTGACACAAAAGTAGGGTTTGTGGGCCCGATTCAATCACGTTGAACACCAATCCAATGATCCAACACATCTATTTTAAGATAAACCCCCAGAGGTGCTGAAAGCTACAGGGGCAAGGACACACACAAAATCAAATACACTTTCATTCCCTCCAGTGCCACCCTCTGCCCAGACTGCACCCAGAACCTTGTCTCCCAGGCGGAGGTTGAAGCCGTCCAACTCGATGGCGGAGGAGGTCTGCAGGGTGGTCTCTCGCTTCAGCTCCTCCCTGTGTTGCCCGTCCCGGGGCGACAGGCGGTGCCAGGTCACGGTGAAACCCAGCGAGCCGTTGGCGCTCCGGTCCTGGAAGCTGCACCGCAGCAGCACCGCGTTCCCGGAGACCTCCGCCCGGATGACCGGCGCGCCGGGGGTCGGAGGCTGCGTGGCTAGAGGGTATAAGGGAGAAGAAGAGGGCAGTGGGCTATTTGGGTTTACAGAAGGTTTGAATGCTATTCTCAAAGGGGCGTCAAATTGCGGTCTGTATTGAAGTGAGGTTTATGGAGGACTCCCTCCCCATCATCTCTCATACCGCCATCAGCCACCCTTCCCCGCCACCGTCGCTACCTTCACAAACACCATCACCTCCACCATGTACAATGAGGAGGCCTAGGCAAAGGCACTTGAGTCACACACATGCTTAACACACTATCTACCAGTGAGGTCCTCACGATGACACCTTCCCTCATGGTCCGCCTGGGCGGTACCGCATGGCCCAGGAGACGTCAGGGAGGAGAACGCCTCTGTTTCTGGAAGTTTAGGCAGTGGAGGTTACAACAGGTAACGTTTTTTTTGATCCTGATCTTTAACTCTTGCATATTTTATAAGGTAACACATACACATAACCACTGCAATGTGACATCTCTGAAAGAATATACATTGTGTCGTGTTACCCTGTGTCATTTTCTCGTATGCTGTTGTTTTGTGTTGTCTTATTATACTTTTGCCTGGAGTCATGTACCCAGCCCCTAAACTGCTCAGTGTTTAACTTTATCTATATTTGTATTCTTAGTTATATACTTATTCTTATTATCTTGATTTGGTTCTGTACTCTTACTCTCACCTGTACCTCTCCTGTGTTTCATTCTCATTGCTCTTGCTGCTATGACACCTGACTCTTATCTTAAACACAGGACATTATGGTTATCTGTGTCCCTATACCCTGAGCGCAGTAGGCCATGCAGCCCTGCGTGGGCTGCAGCAGATAGACGTAGAAGGCCCCGCAGTTGCGCACGGCGACGGGGATGCGGAACAGGCAGCAGTCCGGGGCCCCGCTGGGGACCGAGGGCCAGGCGGCGCAGGCCGTCAGCTGGCCCAGCCCCAGGGGCCCCGCTGGGGACCGAGGGCCAGGCGGCGCAGGCCGTCAGCTGGCCCAGCCCCAGGGGCCCCGGGAGGGACTCGCCCTCACCCAGGGACAGCCACACAGGGGCCTGGGTACCACAGTGATTCACCTGGTATGTGGGTGTGGGGGGGGGGGGGGGGGGGGGGGGGGACATAGTGAGAGAGAGGTGAAAGTAGGGTGGGAGGGGGGGAAAGGGAAATTAGAGAGTGCCATTTGGCATTCAAGCAAAATGTATAAAGTTATAATTCTATGATTCAATATGGTTCTGTAAGCCTTGCTAGCCCCCGAACAAAAACCAATAATACATTACATAACAGCACGTGATCAAATGTACAAGTGTGAGTATTACTGTACATTTAATGTGAACCAACATCGTCCTCCGTCTCCTGGTGTGACACACTCAAATCACACAACACACACCAGCGTTCGAGGTGTCCGGGTGTCCTACCTCCACACACCGGGTGGGCATGCTGGCGGGCTTGTCAAATATGTTGAACTGGTACCAGCCGGGCTCCAGGGCGTGGTCACACACCAGCTCCTGCAGGAGGGACTGCTGCAGCCCCCCCGAGTGGAAGGACACGCTGCGGTACGGGTTGCGGAGCTGGGAGTGACCCCCTGGGGAACATTCTGGAGGGACCGCTGGAGTGGGACGAATAATGAATGACATGTGAGCCGATGGACATACGATGAACACATGAACGAGTGACCCAGTGGACACGTGACCCAATTCACCGATGGACCAATGACTGCATGGACAAAGGAATCAATGTTAAATGGTTGTCTTAAAACAAGCACTGGGGCCGACCCAAACCTCAAAACCTCAAACCTCAAACCTCAAACCAACATGCTTATAATGACAAGTATCGCTTTCAATAAGCGTATCTGCAAAATATGAGGTATTTATCATTCATCTATCCAGAATGACCTGAAAAGCTCTTGGACACCATGAGAAGCTCTCTCTGCGAGTCATCGTCAAGAAGTGCAGCCAAGCATAATAACACAACATCACTGGCGCTCAAAGAGGAAAAGGAGCGGGTCTTGTGCCTTGGCAGGATGTGACTGCTGATACCTCTGGTCTATTTGAAGATTCGGTTTCCCAGAAGCAACGGTAGCAGAGGAAGCTGCTCAGAGGTTTTTGGCATTTATTGAGAAGCTGAAATTCAGAAAACTCAGCTGGAGCTGTCGTCCTCCTGGCTGTGGATGAGCACTTAAAATAAAACTCTCCAAGGAGTCCCTTTACTTCTGCCTTGGAAGGTGTAATATGCACGAGGAAGGACTCCACTAAAATCATTGATATCTTGCACAATAGGGCAGAAAGGTAGAGAAATTATAATGCCATTTTGTTAAAAAAACAAAAATGAGGACTACAACATTTCAAACAAGGATAGTTTTTGCATGACTCGTACAAACTGTCTGCATCACTATTTTACTTCAGCATCAGTGTGTACAGGAGCCCATGACGCTACTGCAGATGACCAGGAAAACATAGGCCTATGGCCTAGAGAAGAAGAGAGAATACAAGATGTTGTAATGAAGGAGAAATGACTGCTACAGCCTACAACTGTTTGCGTTCAGAGCAGAGCCAGACTGCAGTGAAAGGCGATCTGCTGTCTAATGAACACGACCCAGCAGGAGATGACAGCAGCTCTCCACACACCCTTCAACACACTTCAAGACCCTGGTCACTCGCTTCCCTCCTTCCTATTGGTCCAAAAACTGCAGTCTTCTAGCACAGACGTAGGCCTCCTACTTCAACTCCAGGTCCTCACCACTGGTGGTGGTGGTGGTGATGGTGGGCGTCACTGGGGAGCTGACTTCTCGGCTCACCTTCTTGGCCCCTGGAGTCAAGAGGGCTCCTCCGGTGAGGAGGAGGAGGAAAAGGAGGAGGAGGAGGAGGAGGAGGAGGAGGAGGAGGAGGAGGTGGTATGCACCCTTGGACGACAGCACCATGATGGATGGAGGAGCGCTCAACGTTTCAATGGTGCAATTTTTAACAGCTGGACAAATGGACAGGAATAGCCGCAGGAATCCGAGACCGATATAGGCCCACCTTAGGGCCGATGTGCGAGGGAAAGCATCTCAACACCGTGTGCGCGTCCGGAGCCTCAGTGCGCCACATGGGATTGAATTAAAGATAACCATTCCGCCCACCCAGTGGCCTCGAAGTAAGTTTAATTCATTTTTTGTTTTAAGTTTTTGTTTGTTAAACTTACCTGTTTGAAAGTGCATTTCTTTAGAAAACAACAACACAACACACGGGGAAAACTTTTAAAACAAGTAAAAGTCCCATCGTCCAGCAGCAGCAGCAGTCCAAGTGCGCGTTTTGCGCAATAACAACAACAACAACAAACAAAAAAAAGAAGAAAAAAAGCCAAGGACAAGCGTCTCCCTTGGGAAGAGGTGAGTCTGGTTTTTGTTGTTTGTTGCAAAAGATGATGTAAATCCAGTAAGTACAGCGAGTACAGCTCAGCATAACCTCTCCGGGATGCGCAGTGGGCTGTGTCGGCCGGCCACCGGACGGCGGCAGCCTCGGAAACAGCATCACGTCGTTAGGGCGTCGTTAGGGCGTCCGACGGTACCGCGTCTCCAGCATCACCAGCCTGGGGGGACGTCTGGGGCTGCGTGACCCTATAGGCTGTGTGTTATGTGTGAGACATACGGTATTTATGTTTGGATATAGTAGTGTTAGAAAAAAAAGAAGAAAAAAAGGTGGTGTGTGTCCGTGTGCACGTGTGTGTGTGTGTGTGTGTTGTGTTGTGTGGTGACTAAGCTAACATTGTCCGACTGCCTTTTAATCACCTTTAAAAGCTTTCAAAATTACATTAACATTATGGCATTCATTATTTTCTAAGTATTTCAATGGGAGCCCTCAGTGAGCATGCTGGCCAGTAATGTGATATTTTGTTATTCTACAATTCGACTCCTAAAAACAGATTTTTCTTTGTTTTTCTTCTGCAGAATTGACAAATCAATGGATGAGTGAGAATAGGCCTTAAAGTTTGATGACTGTTACGGTAACCGCTGGGATGTGCCCAAATGCTTAGCCAGCCGCTCAGTACATCAACCGCCTTGGCTATGTCTGCCAACAACCAGATGGAGGATTTCAAGTGAATATTCAGGTGTTTAGTCACTGTTCGTCTGTGTTTTCAGAACTGCTATAATGTTCTACGTTTCTCAGTTATTTATTGTATAGTGATTGTGCCACTATTAGGCTATATTGAAATGTGCTGATGCTGATCATTTATGAGGCAGATGAAAAGGTGAACTGTAATAATAACACAGACACGATTCTTCTTGAGACAGGGGCTCCTTTAACGTTGTCTGTTCGACGTGGGAGGAAGAGAAGCAGAACAACCCTTTTCCTGGTTAATCTCCAGGACCCTCAGCTTGGCCAGCTGGAAAACCTATCAAGTGAAGGTCCTCTGCCATGTGCTCATTTCCACTGCCTTGTCCGACCCAAACATATATTACATGGCCTTCACTGTAGTGAAGACCCCTTTCTTCACTGTACTGTTGCTGTAGTATTACTGTAGGAGTAACATTTTCTCCACAAAGCTTCACTTCACTTTACGACCACTATGTTCATGTGGATAATGTGTTACGCTTTCACGGTTCACAACATGATCAGCTGTAAGTGAACAGGTTGTTGTGAGACATGAGTCCTCCTTTATTGTACTTACTCTTACCTAACCATTACTGAAGCCTAACACAATAA
>JAOPHQ010004876.1:0-5000 GCA_030340625.1 Merluccius polli
TAACACACACTGGCACTGAACCGCTGCGAGGCACGACACGCCTGCCGGCCGCGGACTCGAACAAAACTGAAAGCGAGCCTCGTACAGAAGCGCGCCGCCTGGGCCGTCTTCTACCACACAGCCTTGCCCGACGCCGGCCTGGACGTCACCCAGGTGGGCATGAGCAAGAGGGCGCGGCCGGCCTTCGCAAGCTCCTCCTTCACCACCACCAGCCCTCCGGCGTCCGGCCCCGCTCCGTCCGCGAGAACCTTCTGAGAGGCCTGAGAGAACTCTGAACGAGTGGCGCTCCGACGAGACGCGAGTGTTCCTGTACGGCCCCGACCACGCCCCCTCCTCTCGGGACCACAGGAGGAGAAAGACAAAGGACTAGGGAGAGGAGAGGAGGAGGAGGAGAGGAGGAGGAGGAGGAGTTGGATGAGGATGATTTCGAGGAGCAGCAGAGGAGGAGATGGTGGTGGTGGAAGGGGCAGGCCGTGTGCCCCACCCCAGACTACGACACGCTGCGGAGGCAAACCCGGGAGCAGGAGCTACGCGTGCAGGTTCTACCAGGGGAGCCGGGTCACAGAGCAGCCCGCTGGAGACACTCAGGTGGAGAGAGAGAGAGAGAGAGAGAGAAGGAGAGAGAGAGGAGAGAGAGAGAGAGAGAGAGAGAGAGAGAGAGAGAGAGAGAGAGAGAGAAGATGGAGAGAGAGAGAGAGGAGAGAGAGAGAGAGAGAGAGAGATACATACATACATACATACATACATACATACATACATACATATATATGTATAGATATAGCTATTAGTAAATCTATATTGAGAGAGTAGGATATGAGGGAGAGGTAGGTAGGAAGGGAGGTAGGAAACAAGGGAGTAGAGGGTGGTAGGAAACAAGGGAGGGAGAGGGAGGTAGGAAACAAGGGAGGGAGAGGGAGGTAGGAAACAAGGGAGGTAGAGAGAGGAAAGGTCACGGGAGGAGGAGGATGAAATGGAGCCAATCAGGATGAAATCTGGACACATGCTCATGAGAGCCAACGGCCACATGGGGCACTAAACTGTAGTACATTGCATTGAAATGTGATAGGCAACCGGCAATTGTTTTTTGTCCCTGGTTGCTACAGGGCAACAGCCCCAGGGCCGAGGAGACGAAGGACCCCCATCCTGCCCCTGGTGGACTCCCAGGCCCAGGTCCTCATCCAAAAACGCAATCACCGTGGACAAGCTCACCAGGAGGTGTGTGTGTGTGTGTGTTGTGTGTGTGTGTGTGTGTGTGTGTGTGTGTGTGTGTGTGTGTGTGTGTGTGTGTGTGTGTGTGTGTGTGTGTGTGAGTGTGAAGACTGTAATCCCTCGCATTACACTACCATATATGTTTACCATCCATGCTAGTTTTGCGTCATGCTAGTTAATTGAATTTCATACATGTTTTACATTTAACAATAACAGTAAGTATTTTAAATGCTGGCTGGTCTCTGGATTGATCCATAATGGACGGTGTGTTTGCTGTTCAGCCTGAGGAACTTTGTGGGCCCACTGGGTCTGACCATGACCGACGTATCTATGGACCTCAACAACCTGTCCGCACCTTTCAGGTCAGTACCAACACACACACACTCACGATAAAGACACAAGCTTTTTTGCCCACCCTGGTCCATTCTATGTTCTAGTTTCTAAACTTTAGACTATAACTGGTGCTATAACAGTGCTTTTTGATACAATGGTGTCAATCTTACCGTTAGGTCCAATTTAAAAGTTGTAATCAGGATACAAAAACACAAGCGACAGGTCCTGTTCTGGGTAACAAAACGGCTTCATAGGTCCTGTTTCTGATAACAGATCACTGCCCGGAAACAGCTGTCCCGAAACCTCTGGTGCGTCTTTCACTTTCTTTTCAGAACAAAGTCACATGCCCGCCACATGTCGGAGCTCTTTGTGACATGTAGTCTCTTCTTTTCAAACTACAGCTCCTGCTTCTCCTATGCTCCCATAGGTCATTTCAATGTCGATGTATATCATGACCTCTTGGTATAATCTTTGTGGCCATAATACACATGATAATGCCCTTTTGTAGTGTGAATTCCATAAAGAAATGATGTATTTTCTACTTTGAAATAAAACGGAAGTTAATTAAGTGACAAAGAATTCCTGGAAGCAGATCTTTGGAAGTGTTCACACATTTCTGCATCAACTGCCATTAAATCACTGGCACGGGAACACTGCCAAATACCACTTCCTGTTGACCGCATCCCCATCAGCCAATCAGAATTCACAGAATCTCTATGGCAGGAAATTAGTCCAATTTAAGTTCTGTTTTTTGCTAGAATAATGTCAAGCTGACACCTTTTTCGCGTAACAAAAGCAATAATTTTGCCAATGGCAATGAATGTTAAGCGGGTGTGCAGTTGTGAAAAAATAAGTGACTTGTCAGAGATTACATTTTAAAACTATTTCAGAAGAGGGAGGGCTTAATGCGTGGGAGTTTTCTCATGTTGAGACCTAAAGATAATATTTATTATTATCAATCATTCACACGTGACATTACATTTTATGTTAAGATTTTTCTCATAGTGAATGCAGTCTCTGAGGAAAAAAAGCGCCCGATAAACAGATACTTTGGCGAAGAATGTATACAAAACATATCAAACACGAATGAATGTCTTTCTTCATCGCAGGTTCACCAACACCAATATCATCCACAAGACCCCACAGTGGACCCTGATCGCTGTGGTCTTACTCCACCTGTAAGTCTTCTCAGCAGCGTGTGTGTGTGTGTGTGTGTGTGTGTGTGTGTGTGTGTGTGTGTGTGTGTGTGTGTGTGTGTGTGTGTGTGTGTGTGTGTGTGTGTGTGTGTGTGTGTGTGTTGTGTGTGTGCGAGCGTGCGTGCGTGCGTGCGTGTGTGCATGCATGAGAATGTTGACTTATGTTGACACACCTTAACAGCTGGACAGCCTGCTCTTTAGCGAGGGGCCATTCTGTAGCAGGAGGGAAAGGAGGGGGGGGGGCGGGGGTTGGTACTTACCCTGCAAGAAACCTCTTCACTTTAAACAAAGACACCTTAATGTGTTGATTTATTTGTGTTGAGTTGATTTACAGTTGCATGAATCCTGACTCGTTTACATTAGGTGGTGGGGGTTTTAATTTAGAGTGTGAGTCGTACGTATTGGAGTATGCAAACGACGCATGCTAGCCGTGCCTGGTTCAAAGCAGGCGAGTTTTGAGTCCCCGATGTGTGGACAGCTCTCAGCTCTGCAGGAGGACCAGGGTAAGGTAATGGAGGTGAGGGTTCGGCCCGGTATACGAGTGCCCAGGGTAACAGTTCCGGTCTGGTTCGTGTTTGTGGCCATCAAACTTATTTGAAGACCTAATCAGATCATAAATGAATACCCATTAAGTCATTCGATCTGATTCAAATAAAACGCAACACACACACATGCGTTGCCCTCCCTAATTACTCAGGAAGCGTTTGAACAATAAAAGTTTGTTTAACTTTGTATTTCCAACCTCAGTGTGTGTGGTGTGTGTGTGTGTGTGTGTGTGTGTGTGGTAGCATATGTCTTGTTGGGACCGTGTATCGAGCAGTTCCGTGTTGCTCCTGTCTATGTACACACAGACGCCTCAGTGCCTTATCTTGTACTAATCCAACAACACCCCCCCCCCCCCCCCCCCAACTCCATATCCGTGATGTGGACTATCACGACACACACTGCAATCCTGTACACTTTCTGTCCAAACACACACACACACACACACACCAATAACACCTGTTGTAAAAGGCGGGTGGGAACGAGCTCACCTGACGCCTAACTGAAGAGTCCGGCAGGAACTGAAGGGCCAAACCATGACTCTGATTTATAACCGCACCAGATTGGACTCTGGTGCAATGCTGCATGGACTCGTTGGTTTGGACAGGGGTTGCATTTATGAATGTCCATTTTTAAAAACATAAGATTTCTGTCCAATTTTTTTTTTCTGAACATATTCTGGCGAAATTTTCATGCAAGGTTTTTTTTTTTTTTTTTTCAATACAACAAAAATTCGGGAAACCAGAAGGAACTCTTGAAAGTGTTTTGTCGTCTTTAGTGTTAGCGTATTATTAATGCTATCAATTCATAATTTGGTGGATAATTGCCAACTTGGTCAGCTATATCTTCATTTCATGATAATCGGCTCCTCTGTCCTGTTACACTTCTGCAAGTCACTTGTTCGCTGTTTTTAACATTTAATCGTTTTACATGATATCAAAATGTATTGAACTTTGATATCAGGTTTGAAAATGTGTATCACTTTTGTGAAACTAGATATCAAGATTCTAAATTTTGATTTGAAGTTTTCGGGAACATAGTAAAGCCGATTGTTAGAGTGCTTTTGAAACTTGATATCAAATGTGGGGAACTTGATATCAAGTTTGGGAAATCTGATATCAAGTTTGGAAAATTTGATATCAAGTTTGGGAAATTTACATCAAGTTTGGGAAATTTTATATCAAGTTTGGAAAATCTGATATCAACTTTGGGAACATGAAATTTAATTTATTTTGATATGTTGTCTAAATGTGTATCAAACTTGTGAATATCAAATTTCCCAAACTTTATCAACTTTCGTGAAACTTGATCAAGATTCCAATGTGTGTGTGTGTGTGTGTGTGTGTGTGTGTGTGTGTGTGTTGTGGTGTGTGCGTGTGCATGTGTGTGTGTGTGTGTGTGTGTGTCTTCCTGTATTTCACCTGCACACAACGCACACACACACACACACACACACACACACACACACACACACACACACACACACATTTGGAATCTTGATCAAGTTTCACGAAAGTTGATAAAGTTTGGGAAATTTGATATTCACAAGTTTGATATCACATTTAGACAACATATCAAAATAAATTAAATTTCATTTTCCCAAAGTTGATATCAGATTTTCCAAACATGATATAAAATTTCCCAAACTTGATGTAAAATTTCCCAAACTTTATATCAAATTTTCCAAACTTGATATCAGATTTCCCAAACTTGATATCA
>JAOPHQ010004876.1:10000-146076 GCA_030340625.1 Merluccius polli
GTTAGTGTTCGTCTGACAGGGCTGCCACTAACCGTTATTATCGATTAATCTAGCGATTATTTTTTGTTAACGATTACTCGATTCATCTGAAGAATTATTTTCCGATTAATCGTTTGATCTTGATGATTATTTTCATCATTCATCCAAAAACATACAATTAATTTAGTGGCTTCGCCTTTGACTAAGAGGAAGAGATAAAGAAAGGAGAAAAACAAATACCTCATAATTAACATGTAGGCTAATACTCGCTACCCTCCTTCTTTTTCATTGGTGGTTTGAAATTAGCCCACATTCACACTACACACTCACAAGAGTTTATTATTAACTTTGTTGACAGCATTCAAAATCAGAAATGCCAATTTGTGATGTTTTATTCACAACTCATAATACATTTTCTGTAAAAAAAAAAAAAGAAAAGAAAAGTGTTACACATACCCATCTCCCTTCTTCATCAGGGTAATTTTTGGAGGACTGTCAGCAAGAATAAGAAGAAGATAGGTAAAAACGTTGTTAGAACCGCATGCAAGCATAAACCATTGAGTGGCGTGTTGCTGTTGTGGAGACGTACCTCTCATGGTGCCGCAGCCACAGTGGGGTGGTGGAGATCCTCAGCTCATACTCCTTGGAGGCTTTGTAGCAGAAGTTACTGCAAAAGCACTAAACAACACGACACAGGCAGTGATATGGCAACGGCCAGTTACTTCACACCAGCATGTATAACATGTAATAACCCTTCATATCCGCAGAACTCACCTTGCGTTCAGTGATGTCGTAGACCTTGTTCATCTTGGTGGAGATTTTGAACTGTTGAGTTGGAACCTACGACGACAATAGAAAATACTAAATGAATGTATATTAAAAAAAATTAGCCTTTATCAGGCTTTCTTTACATTCACCAAACGGTGCATTATACTTAATTCAACATTCACCCTGACACAATGCAAAGTCTGAAACAATGCAAGAATAAAAGAGTCCAGGCACCTTGATTTAATTATTCCTTTTTTCATTATCCAATTCAAATCCAAATGATCCATATATGCCACTTCAAAATGTCTTACCTTGCCTAGTTTATTCGGACATATAGGATATCCACACAGTTTAGCGATGAATCTCTCCTCTATTACATCTTTGTAATTGGCAGGGGTGATGAACCTCGCCTGTCGAAGGAAGAGAGGTTTGTGAAGAAGCCGGTAGCACAGAAGATATTTGTAGCAAATAGTACTCATTCATTAGTACTCACTACATTTGGTAGACAAGTAACTCTCGCAAAACCAATGTTGTTCCTTCAAAATAAATCGTATCAACGTGTGTAAGTAGGCCTCTATTCGTATATATACAGTATAGAGGTCTCAACCAGCACAAGCAATTATTACACCCGGCTCTAGTTCCCACCAGTAGATTACATTACATGTGATACAATACAACTCTGTGTATTTCATAGTATTCTTTTTTTAATTGAAAGAAAGAAAAAAAAAAAACTGTCTGGAAAGGAACGGCAGTTCATGCAGGAAGATGTCCCACATACATAAAGGTTGAAGTGAACACGTGTGTATATACACACACATATATATATACACACACATACACAGTCTATGAGGAAGTCTTCGGGGACCCTGTCCTCCAGGAGCCGCTCCACCACCTGCACAGCTCTGCTCTCCAGCTCCAGCTTCTCCCTCAGAGCTTCCTTCATCACTTCCCTCCTAACGGACACACACACACACCACACACACACACACGTGTGGGCGTTTGTCCATCTCAGTACGAACACAAGGTATGCTTTCCACCACCATGACTGTCACTCATTGTGTCTCTCACTCTCTCTCTCACACACACACACACACACACACACACACACACACACACACACACACACACACACACAGGTCTAGATGAAAGACATCACACATTGCAAAGCCATAATAGTAATATTTTGCGTTGGAGAGACAAGACGGACCTCCTCGCTTCCTCTTCGGCGCTTTTGGCGTTGACCGCCTTGCTACCTGATAACGCAAAGATAGTTACGTTAGTATACGTTAAGTTAAGTTTAAGTGAAGTGAAGTTACTGTCAGAGGATCGCCTGTTTTAGCTGTCGCTCCACTTTAGGATACGCCGACAAACGTATGGTTGCGATGTAAAACTCATCATAAAACTCTTAGAAAACATGAGGTTACATCGGCGATGTGTCTGGAAAAGTGTTGGCCGCATAATGAAAACCGTGAATACCTTTTTTAGGTGTTTTCTTGGCCCTCTGCTCACCCTGCATCTCCATGCTTGTGTTTCTATTTTGCCACCGGTGCACTTTGACCCGTGACGTAGGCGATCTACGGCAACCCGCGGCCACCAAAAAGGATTCCGCTTTTCCGCGATACCTACACAGTAATGTAAGTGTGCAGTCAGGGTTAGGTCCTCGTATGTTTATGGGATATACATATATACATACACACACACACACACACACACACACACACACACATAGATCGTATGTGTTCGTCGTCTCATTGAAGCTATATTGCCGTGTTCACAGTCAAACATGTAAACCGTAATCAGGAAATAATAGTTTGAAATATTAGGGGGGGGATGCGCTGTCACTGTGTGTGTGTCTCTACTACACGCGTCCATCTGCAGCGTCCTCTACGCCCACTGTAATGCATGTATATATATGTATATGTATATATAACAACTAACATCCTTGTCCAACATGTCTCCCCCCCCCCCTAGGACTGCCCTGTGAAAGCTGAAGACAGACACACACACGACACACTTCTGGGCAGCGATGGCCCTCGAGCAACTCAGTGATGTGGTTCAGAAATGTGTAAGTAAGCATGTGTGTGTGTGTGTGTGTGTTTGTGTGTGTGTGTGTGTGTGTGTGTGTGTGTGTGTGTGGTTCACATGGCCTGCAACAGGACAGCAACACACCCACCCCCCCTACTAGGGTAGTCATGTTGGCCAGGGGTGGTGTACTACTGTTGGTGCTTGTCTGATGGTGCCAGTCATCATCATCATCATCATCATCATCATCATCATCATCATCATCATCATCATCCTCCTCAACCTCCTCTTCCTTTTGCCACGCACAGCAAGGGGTGCAGGATGACAAGTACAGCCCAGAGGACTACGATGTGTTCACGGCGGCGGGGCGGGCCGGCATCGAGGAGGGACACAGCGCCCAGGTCCTCAGTATCCTGGTGGACGAAAAGAATCAGGTGTGTGTGTGTGTGTGTGTGTGTGTGTGTGTGTGTCATCCATCACCATTTGTATAGAGAAGTTACTTACTACTGCTAATATATAGCCTGTGTATATGTACAGTGTGTATTGTGTTAGATGTTAAATTCAAACGTATTGATCCGTCATACAGTGAATTCAGATTCAGGTCATTGAGGACTACGGTAGGGATGAGTGCTTATGCTCAAGGATGGGGATCGAACCCAGTACCTTTTTGGCTGGGAGTGGGATTCCCTAGCCGGCCGCTACACACTACCCTGCCCCCCGGTTATCCCTAGTGTCCTTATGGACAGCTGGGCTTGAATTAGCCGTGGTTTGTGAATGTGTAGTGATTCACCCGTCATTATTCACCGAGTGTGCAGGGAGACACCATAGGGTCATGTGTGTGTTCCATTAGCATCCATTCTAACACACACACACACACACACACACACACACACACACACACACACACACACACACACCGGTCTCTGTGTGTGTCCAGGACATGGTGAGGTGTATGGGCTGGAACCTGCTGCCGCCGCTGGTCCAGGTGCTGCTGAAGCAGGAGGCGAAGAACCGGCCTCACTGCCAAGCCATCCTCAAGCACCTGCTCAAGGTCTGCTCATCCTAGTTACTGCTCTGATGACGTTTTACCGGTAACATTACGGCTGCAACTATCGGTTATTTTCATAGTCGATTAATCTAACGATCATTTTTTTCAATTAATCAATCAATCATTTAGTCTAGAAAATGTCATAAATAATAGCAAATGTGATCACAAGTTACCAGAGTCCACAGTGATGTCTTGAGTTATCTGACAAGCAGCCAAGAAAAACTAAAGTATTCATTTTATAATGATCCATGAACCAAATGTGTTCTTGATAAATGATATGATGATATTTGTACTTGATAAATTACCTAAACAATTAATTGATTATACAAATTAGTTTTGATTAATTCTCTGTCGATCGACTAATCAACTGATCATTGCAGCCCTAGTTAACATTGAATGTACATGTTGCTAAAATGATGGATTTGGTTTTGACAGGAGAAGACTTAGAAGTAGAGAACAATACACTATAACACTATAACTATTCTTCACTACATTAGCAGACACGTGTATTCAAAGCGACTTACACTGATGTGTGTATTGATGGTACATGTGGATTAGGAGCAGGTAGGGGTTAGGCATCTTTCTCTTGGATCGGTGTACCGGTAGACTTTGGGTAGGCATTGGGAATCGAACCCAGTACCTTTTTGGCTGGGTAGTCGGTGTAGTGGCTATGAGAACACCCTAACCACTACACTATCCCGCTCCCCCTCCTTAAAGGTATGAAGGCAAAGTCCTTTTTTAACGTGGGTTTGAAAGAGAAGCGGTGTCTAATGCTGCTCTCTGATTGGTCAGGTGTGCAGCCCCAAGGAGCTGCTGGTGGGCCTGCTGGAGCAGGTGGAGGAGGCGCCTGTGGAGCTGCTGGTGAGCGCCTTCCTGCTCCTACTCAAACCTCTGAAAGAAGGTAAAGAATTGTGATTTTGCTTGTAATCACTTCTTGCATTCTGTGTTGCCGCCACAGGGTAGAGAGTAACTTTATATCCCCACCCCCCCACACGTACTCTCCTCTTCTTCACACCCTTCCTCTACCTGAACATCTCCTCCATTACTTTTCTACATTCTATTTCTTTCTGGTTTCCCCCCTCTCTCTCTCTCTCTCTCTCTCTCTCTCTCTCTCTCTCTCTCTCTCTCTCTCTCTCTCTCTCTCTCTCTCTCTCTCTCTCTCTCTCTCTCTCTCTCTCTCTCTCTCTCTCTCTCTCTCTCTCTCTCTCTCTCTCTCTCTCCCAGTGCTGATGCGTCTGGGCGAGCGGAAGGCCTCCTCCCTGGGCATTGTCCTGTCCACCCTGCTGGAGCAGGTCTCCAAGCTGCCCTGCCCCCGCAGCCGGGAGCAGGAGGCGGACGACTTCCACCCGCTGTGCCACTGCTGCACCAGCCTCATGGCCTTCGTCCGGCCCTTCGTGGACGAGGCCAGGCCGGGCCAGAACCACCCGGCCCGGGACAGGGACGGGGACGGAGGGGGAGGGCTACCGAACAGAGAGGATGAGTTGAGGGTGGAGCTGCTCAAGTTGTAAGTTGTGAGGTTCGCTTTTCGTCATAGTGATGGTGCATTTGCTTTTTTTTTTTTTTCGGGGCTTAATGTTTGGTTGCGTGTTTATTTATTAATTTATCGTGACCTTTTGTCTTTCCATACTGTAGTTGTATGAAGAGTCTGTGCGAGCCTCTCCTGGAAGTCCAGTTCCAGGATTCAGACCCGCTGGCTGTGTCTCCTCTCAGGGAATTCGCCGTCGATATTTTGGTACCTTTTTCCACAATTTTAACCCCTTCAACTGGGAAAAAACAAAACGTGTTCGGTTTAATCACGGTGGCATACATCTTCAACATGACTATTACCTATCTAGTCATTCGGCGGATACTTTTCACATCCTAAGCGATGTACAGTGAGTGTAGATAACATGTCATTAATCAGCAGGCTAGGGCGTGTCTCCAGGTAGACTGTGGACACGAGGATTGAACCCAGTGCCCTCTTGGCTGGGAGTCGAACACCCTAACGACTACAGTATAACTACATTTGCTACATACCATAAACCAGTGTTTTTCACCCACCACAAAACATTTATGGGAGGGGAAAAAAATGTAAATGAATATAAATAATATGTGTGCATGATATTATTCGGTGAACATGAACATTAAAGGGGTGCCGCAAATACTTTGGGTTTAGTCAGAGATGTGGGCTCTGCTTAGGATTTTTGTCATTCATTGGAAAGATTTACAGAAGTTGGACATTAGTATTCAGATACACTTAATATTGACATTTTCCGCGTACCCCCGTCGTAGAACCACCGCTATAAGCAACATACAAAAAGTCACAAAACTATCATATCATCACAAATCCACATTGTAAATGTCTTCCCGTGTGTGTGTGTGTTGTCCTGTGTGTGTGTGTACAGAGCAGTCTAACAGCCATCGGGGAGACCCTCCCCAGCCTGGTGTGCCACTCGGTGCTGAGGACCCGGCGGGCGGTGGGCTTCCTGGAGGAGGAGGTGCGGTACCCCAGGGAGGCGCTGGCCAGCCTGGCCCACCTGCTGTTTGTCCACCACATCGCCATGGACTCCTTCCCTGCCGTCTTCAGGTAAACACCCATGGGTGCTGCTGGAGGAGGAAAACTACCGTTGACATTGTCTACCGCTAGTTACTTTATCAGGTTTTTTTCTTACTCTTATCACTATTACTGTTTTATTCTACTTTTTTTTACTGTAGGTAATACTTTATATGACTTAAACTTCACAGCTTCTTTGCATTTTAGATTTTTTATAGCTATTTACAGTTTTGATTCTAATAGCTTACTGTGCCTTATTGTACTCGTTATGTAAAGTTGTGTTGGCTCTGAGAGTAAGAATTTCATTACTGGTAATGGTAGTCTGGTAATCAGGTATATGAAACTTGAAACGGTGTGGTGCACTACAGATATACTAACTATGGGTTTTTTTGTGTTTTGGAGCGAGGGGGCAGGATAGTATATTGTGGGTTGGGGTGTTTTGATTCCCAACTGTAAGGTACTGGGTTCAATCCACTTCTCAATGGTATGGTCATATTTCAGAGACTGATGAGTGTGCATATATCTGGAAATCTTGTTAGTCACCTGTGTCTTTATCTGCAATTGTTAATTTACAACCCCTACCCCTGTCCCTCCAGTCCGGTCTTCATGCTGAGGTGTAACATGGAACACATCAACCTGCTGCTGTCAAGGTACCGGCTGGGCAAAGTGTTTCCATTGGTTTCTATTATATATGATGGTCATATATACTGACCTCTATTGATACACGTCAGTGCCTGAATCCTCTCGGTTGAGAGGACTGCTGTCGGTATATCTTGACTTGTAACTTAACATATTGTTTTTTTGTGTGTGTTTAGAGCTGAGGAACATTGTATCCACAAAGGCCTGGTGAGTCAACCGCAAAAGACGTCCTTAAACTTCCTGGAAAAAAAAAAATCGGAGAAAACGTGAAGATTCTTAAAATTTCTTATCAAATTCTTAATTGATGCCATATAAATGACATTTTCGTCCACAATTATACGTTGTTTGTGTGTTTCCCCCGTGATCAGGAGCTGTATGAGAAGAGTCTGGTGATGGTGGTCGACGGCACCGTCTCTGTAAACGAGCTGGAGATCAAAACCTTCACCAACGTCCCCCAGGTGAACACGCAGAGCCATACCGGCTCACACTGCTCACCTGTTTCTAACCATCATGTGTCGTCTTTGTAATCTTTTTTTTAGTCATGTTTGTCTCGCTCACCGTTTACTCTTCTTTGCTTATTATTGTGTTCCTAGAGTCTAGTAAAGGTCATGACCCTATGTCCAGCACATCACTTGGTAAGTCATTATTTCCACTTTTTAATTGAAGTGTGTGTGCGACCAATTCTTAACATTCATCAGCTACGGTCTTAGTTTTTGTTGTTGTGTTGTCGACCTTCTATAGGCAGACAGTGACTCAGATTGTAGTTCAAAGCTAGTATCGTACTGCGGTTACAGCCGTTACTACCGTTAATATAAATTCTCTTTTGATGATAGAGAACGAAAGGCCTCAAGGTGCTGCAGCTGAGCATTGACAAGTTTGACGTCGAAGCCAAGTACAAATTCTTCCAGTAAGTCCCGCCCTCCGATGGGTCACTCCCACTTCGACACATCGTGTCCGTGAATGTCTGTGATGCGCTGAGGCGGCTGATGTGTTAGTTAGTGCCCCGGTTGTGGTTTCAGGTGTATGCTGAAGATAAGCAGCCACTCCGGTGTGGAGGGCTACATCATCAAGAACATCCGCAACCAGATAGACTTCTCCCTCAAGGTGAGACGGATGGTCTCACTCACACACTCACACACACACACGCACGCACGCACGCACGCACGCACGCACGCACACACACACACACACACACACGTCTGTACAAGTATGTTTCTTCCATCTGTCCCTTGTTTCTCTTCCTTAGTTGTTCCCAATAGATCAGAATCCAAGTTTAACATTAAAGCAAATTTGCAAGATGTTAAACTTGTATAAAAGACGATTAGAATTCAATTGATCGTTCAATTCATTTCTAAGCTCAGGGTCAGGCTAGGTCCATTTTCATTTCATTTCAAACCTTTATTTACACTCGTAAGGCATTGAGGTTTCCCTCATTTTCAATGACGATGAGTTTACATCAAAAGAAAAATAGAACAAAACAACAATTAAGTAGATAAAATAAGTAGATAAACTAAAAACGGTTGCAATTTGACGAGCAGAGATTCAACAGCAAGTGTTTAAAAACAGTAGCAGATGGGAGTACCTCTAATTTTAGTCTTTATAAAAGCTCTATGCCGGTCCGTCTCCGCAGCCAGGGAATGAGAACCACTGGTTCCTGGGCAGCCACCTCATGCCCCTCCTGCGCCAGGTGCTCGTCCTGCCGGACGGACCCGAGACGGACCTCCTGCGGTACCTGGACAGGTAAGGACACGCACCACCGCCACCGCCACCACCGCGAACCTCTCTAGCCGAGCTGTGCTACTAAAATAAAGGGACGTCCTGTTTGACTCAACACAGAGCGCTTCTGCTGTGTGTGTGTGTGTGTGTGTTTTCCTGTTAGACTAATGGAGTCCCTGAACCTGCTGCGCTACCTGGTCATCAGGGACAAGGTGACAGAGAACCAGGTAACCGCCCGTAAAGTCCCCTTTCCATCGCCATTTTGATATTAATGCCACACATTTTTTGGGGGGAATTCTTTGATATAAATAGTATTACAAGCCATTTAGAAATCTGCCCTCTAGCGTCGTCACAAGTGGGAGTGTCCACCCAGATGATGGATAGATAAGCCTACCGGTCGGTACAGTCCACTGGTTAGGCTGGTAGACTGATCTAGCCATCATACATCTGGGTGGACACTCCCACTTGGTGTCACTAGAGGGTAGATTTTGAAATGGCGAATCCCACTCACACCTGGTGGTAACATAGGGGTCATTCAAATTCCCATTGGATCGGATTCTGAACATACAAATAGATTTAGAAATTTCATCCTACTGGTTGTATGGACCACCCAAGCCCACATTGACCGCTGTCCTCGGTGTGGTCAGACGGGTGTCTGGGCGGAGCTGACCCAGACGGAGGAGCGATTCCTGCGGCCCCTGCGCGTAGGCCTCAACATGTCCAGAGCCCACTATGAGATGGAGCTGAGGAGGACCATGGAGAGCCAGAAGGGAAAGGTCAAAGGTGAGAGTCCCGAGACCCCCTAGACCGATTGTCCTTAGACTTTTATAAAAGTCCCAATATTTGGAGGAGGTTTAGACCTTTGTAAATAAAAAAACCCATTTATTTTCTTTAAAATAATAATGGGGCAAAATATGACTATATATATTTAATTATGTACCTTAGGAAACAGACGGTAAGTATTAAATATATAAATCTAAATAAATGCTGGTATGCTATTTGGTGGACGCTGTTATCTTAAGCACGCGCGCGCACACACACACACACACACACACACACACACACACACACACACACACACACACACACACACACACACACACACACACACACACACACACACACACACACACACACACACACACAGTGTAACCTGATTTGTATTAGTTAGGGTGGCGGTACTTTCCTTCATGTCCATGTCACATAACACTACAACTTCATGTTGCTAGAACACATGTTTTGACTGTACACACGAAACCCTTTCCACAGAGAACTCAGTGCTGTCTGTTGCCGTTGGAGACGAACAGCTGCCAAACATGACCGTCAGAGTCGCAGATACAGGTATGCACTGGCGGTGCCTTTTAGCGTATCCTGACTTAATGTACAGTATATGATTTATTACAATTGAATTAGGGCTGGGAGATAGGAAATCATGATAATGATCGGGAATGTTGCACGATATTGCTAAATATCACAATATGCTTATGAACTCGAAATAAGTAAAGTCTGGTATCGACTAAAACTGGTTTTCCTTTCTCTCTGAGGTTTCAAACCTGGTATTTGTATCATTTGAATGGCATATCTTCTCATCGAAATTAATTCAGACTATGAAACGGGGTATCATGTTAAGTCGATTCATGATGATACAATACCATTCAAAGACGATAAATGATATCGAAGCCCAGCCCTAAATCAAATGAATGTTACATTTTCCCTTTTTGGTATAGGCGTTGCACTCTGCACTGCATACATTTGACATGATGGAGAGCGTATTGGTGCGGATCGAGGAGCTGGTGGAGGTCAAGGACAGCCCTTAAGGAGACGTCACCTCCGCCCTCAGGGCCTGCCAGACAACATGGACGCCTTTATCGTCCCTCATGTCCACCGAGAACAACCCTAACCCTCGTAGCAAGGAGCCACCAGGTCACCCGCTAGTGAAAACCGATCCCCTGACTGTCAAGTTAACAACAGCTGGTTTCAACAATAATCCATCTATGTAGAATGACACAAATGTAACTAGCGCTATCAGAGTTGGTAATGGATTAAAGCAAACGCAAGCGAAACTGTGGGAATATATTGTCCGACGCTACTCAGTTTTGGTCAACGGGTTACGATGTGCTTTGACTCAATGTGCTATTGTTAAGTATTTAAGTATGCCTGTATATGATTTACATGTTTCTGCCAATGTTGTATGAACGCTGAAAAGTTACTTTTGTTTCTAAAAAACAAAAAAAAACTTGTTTTTCATTTGTCCCAAAATTAAATCTGTGGCCTTTTTTTTTTAACTAAGCGTGTTTTTTTTTAATTTGCATTAAAGTGTTCACCTCAGATAAGGTCATCAATGTGTGTCGGAGAATAATTGAATGAAAATAAAAGACCAGGAAAGGTAAGCCTGTGTGTTAAACTTTTAGTTTACATTTTTTATTAAAAAGAACATTTATAAAATTAAAAACATTTAAATAGTAAACCTTTATCTTTACACGCAGAGCATTGACACTAGGAATTATTTAAAACTGAAAACCAATTCCTCTCCGCTAGCCCACTCAACCAAAATATGATTTAAATAAAACATTGGATCTTAGTGAACCAGCTTCAATCCAAACTGATGTCTGGTTTATGAAAGGGTTTTACCTCCTCCATAGTGTTTGATTCAAACAAGCGTCCAAACCTCTGTGGGTCAGTTGAGGTCTTTGAACAGCGGGTGGAGCACAGCCTCAGCCGCTGTGATCCTGGTGGCCGGGTTCAGGTCCAGCAGTCTGTCCAGGAGCGCGTAGACCTCGTCTGGAACTGTATCCCAGCCTCGCTCATCCTCCTCCTCCTCCCTTACCTGGACCCCCTCGACAGCCTGTAGTCTGGAGGCTTTCTGAGCAGGTGGCCGGCAGCCGGCTCCGTCGGTACTTCCAGAGTGTCTGTGCTGCTTCTTGATTGGGAGGTGATGGTCGTTCATGGGGGGTACAGGTGATTCTTCGGGGCGTTGACCGTGTTGCCTGGACAGACTTGCCGTCACGCTGCTGTGCTTGGGGGGCACCTCTACTACCTGGTTCTTTTCAACCTCCTTGGGGCGTTGTGTGGCGTCCTCGTCGTCTTGGTCCGGTGCCGGCCTCCGACCCCTCAGCATCTCGCAGAGCACCCGGAGGTCCTGGCGCAGGAGCTCTTTGCTGCAGAGTACCGCCTTGCCTGAGATTCAACCAACACAAAATAAAATAGTAACTAGGGATGCAATACCATTTTTTTAAAGATGTATTATCAGCCGATCCCATACCGATCACATGTTTAGGGCATATATCAGCCGATAATGATCAGTAGCCGATTGATCGGTGCATCACTAATATTATACTATTACTATACTAATACTAATACATTTTACATGTTTGTTGCTTTTCAGGACACTTGGTCGCCTTACAGTGCAGTAAAAAAAAGAAACATGAGATAGCAAAAGTGAAAATATATAATTTAAATATGATAATATAAACAACTTGGCAGCAGGGCAGAAGAGTGTAGTGGCGTGGGCCATTTGGCCACCACATCGCCATGGACACCTTCCCTGCCTGATATACTAGTGTATGGGTCCATTGTTTTGGAGTGTGCAGGATAGTGGAGGGTGTTTGGTAGTACTCGGCCAAATGGTACTGTGTTCAATCCACGCCCCCCCACCCCCGCCTCACCCCCCCCTACCCGCTCCTTAAGGAACCCAAATGCACTCTAAATTGCTTTGGATATAATCGTCTGCTGAACGACTGAATCATAAACAGCTTTCAGCAACATCCACCCACACAGCCACCCAGCAATGCTCAACAACGTAGGCCACTTCAGGCTTTACCACACACACACACACACACACACACACACACACACACACACACACACACACACACACACACACACACACACACACACACACACACACACACACACACACACACACACACACACACACACACACACACACACACGAGCGAGAACGAGAACGAGAGAATTTAGTCCCTTAGGTTTAAAGACCAATGTTGCTTGATTGACTGCACTTAACTATAATTAGATTAATTATTATTATTATTATTATTAACTATTATGCAAATTAGGCATTTTAAATTAAAACATATAAGACATCAACTTTAGCTCAACAACGGTTACTTTAGTGGCAACAGTTGTATCCCTGATGTGTGTTCAAAGCAGACTGACATAACAGGTGTGTGCGGCGGCGCGCGTGCTTGTAAATACACACCAAATGTCTTGGCGGCCTGGATGGTCTCCCTGGATCCACGTACGATCATGATCTGGGTGAGGCCGACAAGGTCCTCTCCGCCCTTGAAGAAGGGGTACCGGCCGCTGAGCAGAGACAGCAGGATCACCCCCGCCGACCACACGTCTATGGCTGGGGATCAAAGAGGAGGGGGACGTGAGGCCCAGAGCGCCACGTTAGAACAATGCAGGACTTTAATCATTTAGCAGCAGACGCTTTTATCCAGCCACACGATCGCTGGGGAAGAGGAGACGCAAGGACGAGCAATGAAGGATGTCTGGGTTTTCCGGCTAAAGTGGTTTAAGCTTGCAAGGTTGATTATGTGACGCGTCTCACTTTACATTCAGTCTTTTAGCAGATGCTTTTATCCAAAGCGACTCACAAGTGAGGCTGAGAATAATCAAAAGCTTACAATACAATCGTAGAGTAACTACAAAATGTCCCAAGTGCTACAAAACCAAGTTTCGAAAAATAAATAAGTTCATCTAGCAGATCATCTATACTAAGAACCAGAAAGACAAGCGGATTTAAATATTTGTTATTAGTTTTATTTCATGAAATAGCATTTAACACGAATAAAATGGGAATGGAGACATGTGTAATTGTTGTAATGGTTGTGGTGACTGAGTAGCTACTTACCAGTCCCCTGGTTGGGGCAGCAGGTCAGGACCTCTGGCGCTCTGAAGCCTGGGGTTCCAGCTCTGGGGGCCACCTGCTTCTTCCTGGAGCCCAGCGACAGACACGTGAGGCAGGGATCACAACAACACGACACTTGACTGGGTACTCTTGCCACTCAAACCACGCATTCTTCAAATGCCTTTCTTTTGTTTGTTCGTTTTTTGTTTTTTTTTTACAAAAACTTAAAATATTTCCACAAATACAAAAATGCGTTCACAGATTTTTTCTCTTTTTACAACTTTCCACAGGTACAAAAAAAACATGGCCCTGATTTGACTCCATACATGTTGGCATGCGGTGTACCTGGACATGCAGATGTTGCAGACCCGCTCGGTCTGGTAGCAGTTACAGGTGAAGGCAGGGTTGACGGTGGCGGTCCTGGGGGGTTTCTGGGCACTCGCCTGGCTCCTGGCAGGGAGCGTGCGGCGGCTGGCCGGGGCCACCCTCCTGTGGACCGGCGCCATCCGCCTGTTGATCAGGTCCTCCGTCCTCACCGGCTTTACCAACTGACCAGGACCAGAGAAGTGGGGGAAAATGAGAAAAACTCAAACTAAAAACTAGTGATGCACCAATCGATCGGCCACTGATCATTATTGGCCGATATATGCCCTAAACATGGGATTGGCCGATCAACTTGAAATTTGCTGATTGCAGGAGCCAATCATGACTCCACTTCCACTATCTTCCATAATATAGTAAAGGTTTTTATATAGGTCTGTGTTCTAAAGGAAGTTTTGGAAAAAACTGGACAATTCTAGCCTATATTTCACTGTAAAAAAAACAATTGGTTTCAGATCGGCTGGTCATACATTAAAAAAAATAAAAAAATAAGTGATTAGTGTCGGCCTAAAAACATTGCATCCCTACTAAAAAAACCATAGTAGCCATCTGATGTATTAATTGTATTGGCTATGGACACTTATACTATTATACTTAGATTATTACTACTTCATCATTTAGCTATTTTTTACTCTTTTATACCCTTTTTAAAAAATGTGCTGTAGGTAAGATTTAAGATTATGTGAGATTTGTTAGAAATGGCATAGCCATCCGTCAGCTATTACTGAGTGAAATGCTCTGTGAGAATATTCATTTCGAGTTGATTGCGCCTGCATCTGTAGGAGACAATTTTGATTCATTTCCAAAAACCCTGTAAGTCACTTTGGATAAAAGCATCTGTTAAATTACTAAATAGTAACAGCAACATTATAACAAATGTATGCTGCTATGTAACTGGGACAAGTGGCAGGGTGTGATGGTGAGCTTCACTCACCTCTATCTTGGTAGCAGCGGGTTTGGTGGTGGAGAGAGCCGAGGGGACACTGTTGAGGTTCCTCTCTCCAAACACCGGCCGTGGGGTTTTGTTTAGATGGCGTGCCAAATCCTAAAAATACACCACAAAAACACTGATGACAATGCTGTCACAGTACAGCAGCAAACAGAGATATAACAGGCAAGAGGCTCATTGAGCTGGTTCTGATTTTGTTGGGAGTTTAGCAGAATGCGACATTTTTTGTGAGAGCAAATGTCAATCAATCATTTTGATTTGGAAAACGTCATAAGTAATAGCAAATGCCATCACAAGTTACCAGAGTCCAAATTGATGTCTTGCTTTATCTGACAAGCAGCCAAGAAAAACTAAAGTATTCATTTTATAATGATCCATGAACCTAACAATTGAATTTCTGAAGAATCAAGCAGCACATTTGGCATTTGTACTTGCTAAATTACCCAAATGATTAATTGATTATAAAAATGTGTCGATCAACTAATCGATTAATCACTGGATCCCTAGATTCAGGTGATTGAGTTTGTTTTAACACCATTAAATAAAAAACAATACAATCCGACTCCACCAGTGTTACTTGTGCTTATTGAAAGCTTAGGCTATTACACTCAAAAGAAACTTGATTAAAGAAAGCATTGTGGACACGGTGTGTTGGCACGCGATCATCTAAAACCAGTGAACTGCCCCTTTAGGTTTAACACATGAGCCCCATGACACCTTTGTGTGTTTAGTAGTAGTAGTGGTGGTGGTGGTAGGGGTGGGGGTCCTAGCCACTGCTTTCCCAGCTGACGGAGGTGAGGTAGCAGTAGTGGTGGTGGTCGGAGTGACGGTGGTGGAGGAAGAGGAGGAGGAAGGTGGGGCTGGTGACTGCTGTGCGGGCTGAGGTTGATGGGTGGAGGCGGTGGTGGTGACGGGTGTGGGAGTGTCTGGTGCTCTCGGTGCCTTCTTCCCCAGAGCCCCAGTGTCCGTCTTCCCCGTGGCCCCCCCAGCTTTCTGAGAGGCCCTCTGCTTTACCACCTTCAGCAGCTCGATCTGGGTGTCGGCCGTGCCCTGCGCCAGGCCGAAGTCCACCAGGGAATACCTGCAGCAAGACAAAAGACTTCAATCCAAGGAAGTACTTATATGGGCTTGTATGATTCTATGCTTCCCCAGCAATTAGTCACATAATCTCAAATGCCAACTGTTCATCCTCTGAATAACACTTCTTTGTTGTTGTTGTAAGCATTAATTACGTTTTAAGCATTAACTACGCACTGTACAGTCAAATGCAAATGCAAAAAATGTTTTAAAAAAATTAACGTGGATGATTAAGAAGAAGATATGGGTATACGTTTTTCTACAATATGAATATGATCTCAATGATATCACTATTTCCCCATTCTGCTGCCGATTTCCTCCATCAGTGAATATGAGTAGTGACAAAGAAAAGCATGAGATGAATAATGAACTGATTAGATATGTGTATAATGTTTGCCAGTTCCACCACCACCCAACACACTCACATCTTGGCTTTACGGTTGTAGAGGAAGTTGTTGAACTTGATGTCGCGGTGGATGATCCCAAACTCATGGATGTGTTTGAGGGCTTTCAGCAGGTTGTAGATGTACAGACGGACCTCCTCAAAGCTGAGCAGCCCGATGATCTCCTGAGAGAAAAAAATAGGGTCATTATGGTTATTATAACCTGGGTTTAGCAGAAATAAACTAATAATAGTATATCATTTATATAATATTTAAAAACAACATTACAGAAGTAATGCAAGTCAATGTCTAAATAATCATGGACACACAAAATATCTCCCCATCTCTGAAATGCTTGACAGATAAAGAATAATAGGTGAAGGTGACAGTTGACTAATTTCAACAGGGAAATGTGTTGGTGAGGCTGGATGTGGTCCTTCTCACCCCAATAGGTTGGTGCTCCATATAGGGCATGACGATCACCACCTCTCCCTCCTTCCTGAAGCAGTAGGTTGCTCCCATGACGTTCTCCCGGCCCCTGTGGGAATAAGGAGGGGGGTTTCAGAGGACAGAACACAGTGTATTATACCACATGTCTGCACAGTATTACGACAGCATTGGAAGTATCAACACGGGTGACGGGTCTCCACAATAGTAGCGGTTGTTGTTACTCAGTGATCTGATCCTGGGAAGGAAACTGTTAACATTAACATAAAAACATTTATGCCGGACCTCTAGGGGGAAAACACGGCGCATATACACTTTTGACTGTGATAAAAACAATAGCATATATAGGACTAATTTTTTTTTTTTTTTGGCCTTAACATAGAAACAAAATTGACATTCATGACTAATAATAACAAATCCATGTCCTTGTCCATGTATATAATAATTACAATATCATGCCAGTGTAATAATAACGCGGGACTCACCCAGCTATGGTGAGACACTCGAGTTCAGCGGCGATCCGAGCCGGGTGGCTGGTGGGGATGAGGCGCTTGAGGGCAAACCTCTCCGTCCTCCCGTCCAGCATCTTAGCCTCCCCCAGGTACACTGCACTGAACGTACCTAAAGACACACACACACACACACACACAATTGAATGGGTAAGTTTGGGTACGTTTAAATGATTCAGCAATGAACATGATTAGGAAAGGGGAAATGAATAGTATTGCGAGAGCATACCTTCTCCGATTTTGTCTACGACGTTGAACACTTTACGAAGCTGAGGGACTGCTTTATAAAGGTTGTCAATTTCCATCTCCACGTTCCCTGAGCAAAAACAAACAAAAACAAATTATCTTTGGAGGGGGGGGGGTCATTTGTCTTCTTGTGTCTTTCTCTTCAACACAAGCAAACACCGCATAGACACACACACAGACACACACACACACACACACAAACACACACAAACACACAAACCTACCTCATAGGGTACACAATGTGTGAGAGAGCCCTGCTCAGCAACACACACACACAATCTCTCTATCACTCTCTCTCTCACACACACACACACACACACACACACACACACGAGCTATTCACAACGGACTCACTGGATCTTTTACTTCTTCTGTGGCTCGTCTCGTGTCTGGCGGCGCAGTCCGCCGCGTCGACGTGGTCCTTACCAATGGGGGACAGCTCCATCTAGACAAGCCGTGGACGTCAACAGCAGAAACTTCACTTTCAAGACAGGAAACATGCATACATACATACATACATACATACATACATACATACATACATACATACATACATACATACATACATACATGCATACATACATAGAATCGCATATGACCCGGGTACATGTGCATTAATAAGGTCATCAATATATGGCTATCGACTTGCAAGTCCGTGTTGGCTAACCCCCCCCCCCCTCACAAAAGACCCCCCCCCAAAAAAAAGACCAAACTCACCTTTCTCGGATCCTAAAGTTCAACAAATTCTCATTTCAAACAAAAAAATATGTGAAAAAAACAACAACGTTGTGACAAGTCGACGTCGGGGAAAGTGTTAGCACAACAGACATAAAGGACGCCGCTCCGACTCGTCTCTCTTTTCCGCCAACAAACTGCCCGCTCAAAAATGACGTCACAGCAGCTGGTTCCACCGGGGGGCGGGGCTAACAGCCTCGCGCTGCTCTATTAGGAGGCGAGGGGCGGGGCTTACCTGGAGTACTTCACACAGGCACGTCACTGTATAAAACTATCAGCATTATGAATATATAATATTATAGTTTAATATTAGGAGGATATAATTATGTTGTCATACAAACAACACTGTATGCGATGCTCCATATACAATTAAAATAAATGAATGCAATGATCTCAATTAAAAATAATGTGTTTTTATGTAAATAGTAACAGTGGGGGAAATGAGCTGTCAGTTACAAGTAACTGGGTGGTGGGTTGTCTGTATAAAGCTTCAATTACGAAGACAAACGCACCACAACAAGAAATATACAGGTGCCTGTGAAACTACATTAGCAACATTACACTGCTGGCATTATATATTCTTTAAAAAAAAACTAAAAAAATCCATCAAATATCCCCAGGAAAGCCTCTTCTTCCTTGGTGTTGCTGTTGGGAATACATCACACAGGGGATAAGTATTAGTCATTTGAAGAGATACATGCATGTGATTATGTAAAATACAGAGAAAACGAATAACTAATATAACATATAGCGCTCCTCTAGACCTGTTGTTGCAGGTAACACTCTCGCTGTCTGGTTGGCTGTTCCTCTTTGAGAAAAAATCAAACTGTCCGGACCGAGGATCAACAGAAGTCTGCTTTTCCTCGATGACGACTTCTGGTTTGTGCATTGTAAACGTATCACTCAATACATTCTCTTCCTGCAAGGAAGAAACAAGTTTTTACTTAATAATTGATAGGTTTTATATAGCGCTTTATTAGAGGTCACTCAAAGCGCTTTACATAGTGTGTGTGTGTGTGTGTGTGTGTGTGGGAGGGAGATATGACACCTCATCCGCTACCAGAGTGTAGCACCCACTTGGGTGATGCACGGCAGCCAGTATGCGCCAGAACGCTCACCACACACTTCACTTAGTTTTCATTGAAAAGCTTTTCATGAGTACATTTATACATATCAACGGATCCCCTTTCCATGTAAAGGGGATACATTTTGTGTTCCCTTGAAGAAACATATAATAAAAATAATAAAAATAAAATAAATGATAAAACAAAATAAAAAAACACACCTTTTTATTCCATGCAGTTATGAGTCTGTTCGATGGTCCGGCCATTGCAGAGAAACCTACTTTTCTGATTGCAGGCGTGGAGTTCGACCTACGGCCATCATAACCACCATTACTATAAAGCACCATCACAACATATGTTGATTTAAAATACTTTGGGGCTGTGCATTGTTACAATACAATTAAAACAACAATAATACTACTTCATGTGTGTGCCTTACCTTAGAGGTGTGTTTGGCATGGTGAAGAAAGTGTCGGGCTGGGTCGGACCAAGGCCTCGTGGTGCTGATGTAGTGCCAGATCCTGATCACATGACAAAGTCTTGTTGTTATTGACGGCTGATAACACTGAGGTGACCCAGCCATTTAGACACTACTAAACTCAAACTCAGTTTGTTGTGTTTTTTAGTTTTTAACATATTGTATTGTTTTGTTAGTTTTTCTGTAAAATGTATGGTTATTATTATTATTATTATTATTATTAGTAGTAGTAGTAGTAGTAGTGGTAGTAATTAATGACTGAAATGAAAAAAAAACAACTAACTAACTAAATGGACTCCACCTCTCAGGGTGTTGTAGCCAGTGGGTGCGCTACCGTGCGCTACCAAGTCTTCATCGACAAAGTCGTCTGACTCGTCCCAGTCATCCCAATCATTTCCAAGGTCAAAGTTCACCGTTGTTGGTGCCTGTGAGAAGGAGGCGTAGATGCTTTCCACAGCGTGACCCGGTGCCTGATATGACCTGGGTCCCACAGAGGTGCTTGTGGACGACGGGTATGTCTTCTTTGCATATGGCCCAGGGTTCAAACTGTCATTTACATGGGCAGTTGGTTGTCTCGTCACTGAGGCGCCTGGATATGCACGCACGCAAACACACACACACACATTCAGACTGTAAACTGCCTTAGAGTAAGTTAAGTGTGTTCAACGCGAAAGGCCTTGGCTGATCCTTACTTGGTAGCTGACTGTTGGAGGGACCAGGGGTTTGGAGAGGTGGAGAAGAAGAAGACATCTCCTCTCCCATCATCTCATAGATGTCCTCCAGGTGGTCAAGATACTCTTAGCGAGGAGGAGAGACAGGAGAGGGAATCGAGGGAGTGAAAGATTAAGGGAAAGTTGGAGAATAAGAACGAAAAAAAAGAAAGAGAATATAAGAGTAGCACGACGTCACACATTTTAATAATTTAAATGTCATAATTCATTCATAATTCCTCCCTTCCATTTACCCAGCAGCAGCATCCTGCCAGGCTGCTTCTCCTCTAAGTGCTCTAGAAGAGTGTGTGTATAGGAGGGGCCTATCAGGAGATCCTGTTCCATCAAGTATTTGGGAGGACCATACTAATGATGAGCTATGAGAGAAGCTATCCTAGCTCTGATCAACAACATGTTTATGAAAAAGGAGATGATAAAGTGTGGGTGTTAGTGTTGGTGTTCAGGGTTGACACTTGATTGGGACGATCAGTCTAAAAACCTATTTTATGTCGAAATTGAAGGCCACGTGATTTTAAACTCAGGGACCCCTCCGCCATACCATTGTCAGGCTCCTTTAGATTGGTTACACTGCCTTCTCTCGTCAGATCAATAATGTCAGACTGGACTTTGTAGGGATTCGCTGAGTACCTTTCAATTAAATACAATGCAGATACATCACATTCACAATGCTATATGTCGTACATAAAAAATGGAATTTGTTTAATCGTGTCATACCTCCAGGGTTTAAAGGGTAAAACTGCTTACGTGGGAAGAGCATGCAGCATCCCTTTGGGTTTGTAGGAGAACTGCTGCATGTTGGCAGACATGGATTCCCCACTAATCTTCATCTAAGGACAGAACACACAACGTAAAAATACACATAAAAAGAACAAATGTCCTCAAGGGCACAAAGATTTAATAAAAAACACTGCTTGGCTGACAACAGTAATTACCATTTTAATCATCATAAATCATGTGTCGTCATTAATCATGTGAGATTTATTTGCCATTACTGTGTTTGACCACTAGATGCTGTGTAGGAGTAGATGATGCAAGGTGTTTTGAACCAAACACTGAGTGCCTTGCTACAGTAAGGAAGGTCAACTAAGGTAAACCATCTTTAAAGCTAATATAAGAAGTGAATAGAAATGACTAAGGACTCTTGTCGTACTTTATTTACATGGCCTGTGATTCATAATTATGTTGTTTACATTAAATGGAATACTTGATGGACTAAGGGTTTATATCACTACATATTAGTGTAAATATATTTACTATTATGGGTATTTATTCAGAATAAGCAGATGCTTTTTTTTCTCCAAAGCTACCTACAGTAAATTCAAATTCCTATAAACACAGACCTATATAAAACCGACGACTATATTATGGAAGAGAGTGGAAGAGTCACGTGATCGGCTCCTGCAATCTGCAAATTTCAAGTTGATCACATGTTAAGGGCGTATATCGGTTGATAATGATCAGTGGCTGATCGATTGGTTCATCACTAGTTGGATCTTTTCTCTGTTCACACAGGTTTTATAGTATGATCAGCGCTCTACCAGCCTCTCACCCTGAGTCTCTTGACGGGGGTCTCTGTGAGTGTGTCACAGCGGGTCCTCAGGTCCTTGAGGTGGGAGGAGAAGGAAGGATCCTGGCTAAGTGGCCTCTTCTGTACTGCTGGAACACCTACTTTACCTTAACCATGAACACACGCACGCACACACGCACGCACACACACACATATCATACACACACGTGTGCACATGCATACACAGACACGTGTTTACAATATATTGCCACTTAAGTCATTATATCCACATTACTGATGATCATATATCAGAAATCTCATTGTGTAAATATTTTGTGAAAGCACCAATAGTCATCCCTACACACACATTCACAGATCTAGCTGTAGAAAATACAATATGTCTGCTGTTTTACCAAATATGTTTTAATTCAGTGAGTTGTATTGATTTTGTTTACCCTTTTCTGAATTACAAGCGGTATTGCATTGTGCAACAGTCTGTGCTTTGGATTGTGTTTTCCCAGCACGAGGCTTGCTTTTCTGTCCATTAGGGTTATAGGGCATCCTCTGGATCTTCCACTCTGTATGGTGAGCAGGGTTTACAGAGCTGGCCTCAAACCTCCTGGCTCCAGAGTAGAAGGCACTGAACGTCTGCTGGATGTCCAGACCCACTGTCAAAGAACATGAGAAAGAGATTTGTTGTGGATGATGCTTTTTATGTGTAGTATGTATGTGCCTTTTTTGAGTTTTCACATGTGAATAACAATACTGATACAACATAGAAATAATAAAATAATTTTAAAAAAACAACCGAAACTGAACAGTTGTCTTTTTTTTATGAAGGTTCCTTCATGTTGTGCCATGATGTGGCTTTTGACGTAGGAGTTACTGTTGAATGTCTACAACATACTTTGAATCTGAGATCAGTTTTAATATAATGACTGTGTGTGTGCAGTGCTGATGGTAATGACGAGGGTTGGCAATGAGTTTCTGCCGTACCGTACTGAGAGCTTATCAGATTAATGCTGATCTCCTCCCCCTTGGAGGCCCGCACCACCTCCATCTTCTTTGACCAGCTACCAGACTTCAACAGCACCAAGTCCCTGTCCACACACAACGTGCCTGCTCAAACTCCTAGAGGGGGCTAGGTCAGTTCTCTCTCTTTGTTTTCTTTGAGTGCATCTGTGTCTGTACATGCATGGGCATGCGTGTGTGTATGTATGTGTGCGTGCATGCATGCATGTGTGTGAGTGAGAGAGAGAGAGAGAGAGAGAGAGAGAGAGAGAGAGAGAGAGAGAGAGAGAGAGAGAGAGAGAAAGAGAGAGAGAGAGAGCACCAAGTCTCTCTTGGTGCTCTCTCGCAAAAGAGAGGAGGAAGTACGAAAACAGAGGGAGGAAGACATGAAGAGGGTAAAAATAGCGAACCATGAGAAACCCTACTTATCCCCCCATAAAAGGGGAGACGTAGAAGGTTTCATCTCACGTGAGTTTCTGCAGAAAGACCACTCTGTTGTCTGAGTCCCCCATGACCAGGGTGACGTGGTGGTGGTCTGGGGCCGTTCTCTTGGACAGAAGCTGCTCCCTGTTCTTCACTTTCACCGTCACCACCATCTCTGCTGTGGCGCAGCTGTACCTCGGAAGCTAACGACATTAAAAAGTCACGTTGAAAGAATTGGTAAAAGCAACGTCAATATTTTGGGTGCCATCAAGTTTGTTTTTCAATGTTGTCATATTTTGGCACGACAATGGTATTCTCTGTCCCAAGCGTCCAATAAGGCAGCCATAACTTATTGCCATAACGAATAGAGGAACTCATATGGGTTATATGTTTTGACCACACACAAACAAAAAATCACAGAATTAAAAAGTCTTTGTAATGCAATATATGACAAGGTGAATGCTTGACTCATTGATCAGAATTAATCCGAATTTACCTGTTCCAAGTTAACTTCATACTTGGGGAGGTTCATGACCGATTCTTTGATCTGGTTTCCAAATGGTGGATGTCTGTTGATAATCTGTAAAGACAAAAATTAATCGGGGTAATTATATTCATAGCGTAATCTGTCCTGTTATACTGTCCTGTATTTTTGGTACATGTGGTAATAATCGAGTTCAAACAAGTTTCTGGATGAGAGAGCCGCCCATCATTCGACTGTGGGCTCTTTTAGGCTGTGCTTTTCATTCAATAATTCATCTTTATGAGCTGCCCTTTTAAGAGAGCGGAGGTTACATTAGGCTTGGACTGTTGTGTACAACACAGAAATCGTGTTTGTTGTCTAAAATGACTGACCAGCTCTAGCTCCCTGGGGTGGGTCTGCTCTATTTTGCTGAAGGTGGTCAATCCAGCATTCATCATGGCAGTGGACAGTGTGAGACCTGGTGGAACACAGTGTCCATATGATCCAAATACGCAGTCTAGCCACCTATATCATACCTGGTGGAATAGTGTTGATATGGTGTGTTGATACCTATTTTCTCCAGCTGTTTGGAAATGTAGGGGGAGTCCTCCCATAGTTTGGCCCTGAAACACTTAGCCAGCATCAGGGAGCTGAGCTGAGCAGAGAGGCCTGTCTTAGAGCGCTGGATCAGGAACTCTGACAAGCCTGAAGGAGGCAACACAGGTTGATACAGGGTGTAAATGGTAGAAATGTAACATGGATAAAGAAGGGCCATCCAAGTCCACATTCAGAAGATTGCATAGTCCTTTGTTACACTTGTAAGCCATACGTACATTTGCTGATGCGTGTTCCATTTCTGAAGATTTTGGCTGTGTCTTGTGTAAGTCCAAACTCTTGTATTGGGATTGAGCCCAGCTGGGCCTGAATCAAACTAGACAAGTAAAAACATGAATAATGTAGAGTGAATAGAGAGGCTAACTAGTGTGAACTTTAGCAAGCCTATGACACGTTTTTCATCCTTATTTTGTAATCAACAGTCATAGTTAGTTATAACTATAGTTAAACATATACCATAGTTAGTTTAGTCATAAACCCCAAAAGAGACAATTATATATTTGTAATTACCAATTCACTTTCATCTCGTTGGTTCTGATTTTTCCCTTCATAGGAAACCTAGTGGAAATATAAGTGTCATAAAAAGAGTTATGACGCGATCTAGTCTCATCAACTACCGGTACTACCTTGGATTAGACCAACTGTTAAAAGTTCAGGGTGTTCAGTGTTGTCTTCTCATTCAATCATCTTACAATTGTATTTTGGAAAACTTTCATTAAGGGCCTAGAGTCAGCCTTTATAGCATAGTTTAGTATAGACTTTCCTGGTGTATCTCTATGAATGCAATAATTATTTTCTGTTTACATTGAAATGTGCTATTTGTTTACTTTCACTTTCACTTTCTCTTCTGGTTCCTGATTTATGTTGCTCTACTCTTTGCACTCTTGTGTTGACTTGGGAACGCACTTTGTCTGAGATTTAACCATGACGCACCCAAAAAAAATCCTATTCTGCACTCTGTCCAGTTTTTTGTTGTTGCAATTGTTGTATTTTCACCACTACTCCACAACCCATGTGGTTCTGTGAAATAGTTATTTGGTTTCATATTCTTTTGGTTTCACATTCATGTGTGAAAAAAAAGTGTTTGTGTTTGTATGTCCTGGCACTTACTTTGATATTCTGCGCTTAGTATTTTCGCACGTATCTCTGTTGTATGCTAACAATGGTTTAACTTAGGAATTGGGTGTGCTTGAAAATTGTTCTTGTGAAATCCTTACTCTACCGATAGTGATTTAATGTTGCACTTTGTTCTAACAAATGTACTTATTGTAAGTCACTTTGGACAAAAGCGTCTGCTAAATGCCCTAAATGTAAATGTAAATGTGGAAACTTTGTGATTTGTTGTGCTGTTTTATCATGTCAGGACACTTTTGTAAAAGAGATTTGGGAATGAGGAGGATTACTGCTGTGTATCTCTATACTCTTCTATATCTCTATCTATATGCTTCAATAACTCTCTACTCTTCAGTATTTCTAGTGTTCAATATAATGTGACCTGATGGTGATGCGGTTCTTATCCTTGTTCAGCATGTTCAGGGTTCTCTTCTCATTCACTCTCAGCTGGACATCACTGAGCTCTTTGCCCTTTGACACCAGCTCAACCTGCAAGCAGAATCAAGATGTACTAGTAGGACAGCCTCATGTCAGCAACGTGACACATGGCCCCTAGGTTATTCATCATACCATAATATGTCATAGCCTCACATATGTAATATGTATTTGTCATGTTAATTTGAATATTAGTCCTAAATATTGAGTAATAACAACTGCCTCATATCATATTATTATGTTATATTACTATCATTAAATGTCATGTTTTCCCTTGGTGCATACCAGTTCGGCCAGCGACTCGTGGCCCTCCACGCTATTGAACTGCTTCATGGTGTCAAACGCCAAGCAGTACCTGGCCATCAACCTGCCTGCCTCTGGGACAACCATAACCAGCAATACAAACATAATGCATAATACAGTAACTAACTAATAACTCATACTAACATAATACCGCTACTGTACCCCAATGTTGCTGCACCTTTTTTAATAGGTTGGTTGTTTTCATTTTGTCATTTTGTTTTGTTGTTTGCACATTTCTGTCCATCGGTTGTAGATGAGCCCCATCTATACTTAATGTGTACTGTTTCATGTGTGCACCTCAATTAGGTATAATTCAATTACAATTATATACAAATCATGTATGTAGTATTGCACAGGCAATAAAGAGTGTTGATTGAGTCTGATAATAACATAGTCATCACAGACGCCAGCCCCAATTCAACTGTTTAGACAAACCCACCTGTCGGTTTGATGTTGACGTCCTCATCCATGCTGATTAGACCCATGGAGGACAGGGAGTTGAGGTTCTTTAGACACAGCTCTACGGGAAGAGAGAAGGCATATTTTAATCACCTCACAATACATTGGACATGCATCCGTCTGGACAACACGTTTGAACCTCAATGGAGGAGATGTTGCCCACGAAGGACATTGGAGTTGTGATCCAACAACAAGGAGTTCTGCATTATATAAGGAATACTGGTTGAAATCCATTTTAAAGCAACCCACCAAAAAGAGAAGTGTTTATATTGAAATTACTTAACTCCTCTGAGATAATGTATTTCTAACTCACCTTGCAGTTTCGCTTCAATTCCACACTGATCCAGGTCGGCTGAGAAACCTACAATGGGATTCGATCGTCTTGACATGAACATCCAATATGAAAGGACAGCATAGCTGATTTAAAAACACATTAAGAGGGTGTATTTTACAATTGGCTGTTGTGCTGACCGTAGAACCTGGGATTCCTGAGGGCTCTGATGTAGAGGAAGGTGGACCGTATCCAGTCCAGCGCCATGCCGACGTCACTGATGGTCTGCAGGACAATCTCTGCATTCAGGTGCTCCACAAGGTGGCTGTGGAGGCTGGAGAAATCATAGGGACAACACTGGTTGTATGGTGGGTGTGGTGGTAAGAGAGAGAAAAAGAGTATACAGAAGTATACAAGTTAGATTGATTTTTTCATACCTGCTTTCAATAATTTCCATCCCGTTCATTAGCTTCATGTACTTGTCTTTGGTCTGAGTCTTGGTCAGGATCACTGCAGTGGCTGATGTGTCAAACTAATAGGAAGAAAAATATTTCAAAACAGCCATAAAAGCACACCATGTCGATAATTACTTAAACCTAAATCCACTCCCATGCATTTGGAAATCAATTACAGTGCAATCTCTGCACTTTAAGTACAGGTTACTACAATCGATTGATTGTTTCCGAGATCCAATTGGAGCCAAGTGAAATCACCACTAATTGGAAGGAAGGAAGAGTAGCCCAGGATGAGGATCAGGGTATATTGAGCCTAGCGTTTGGTTATAGTTAGGGAGCACTATCGTGTGGTGGCTAGGGTGTTCCCAGATGACCTTATCTGAATTCACTGCAAGTCACTTTGGATAAAAGTGTGTAAATAACTAAATAGTAAGAGTTATGCAATAATACAACAAACTGCCAAGTGTTGTCTTTTTACCTGCCCGAGGGGAAGAATGGAAGAATCTACCGGCCAAGTTTTAATATGTAACCCTGAATATTTGATGTCAAATCTATCCACCATTGGCCCGGTGGCAGGTGTTAATTTTGGACCCAGTAATGGTACATATGTATAGTGTGTATTGCTTTAAAGGTCTTGTGATGATCTCTGTCTGATCTCTCTACCTGTGGTCTCCCAGCTCGTCCAATCATCTGCAGCATGTCAGCCTCACTGTACTCCTCACAGGAGCCGGACACATAGTGAGTGGTGGACTTGACCACCACCAGATGGGCTGGCAGGTTCACTCCCATGGCCAATGTGCTGGTGGTGACTGGGAGACCGGAAGGAGAGAGAAACAATACAGATAGAATGGCAGTTTGTTTGGAGGTGGTAAAGGTGGTAAAGGTGTTATGGAGGTGGTAAAGGTGTTATGTCGGTGATACCAACATTCGTAATTTCACTGGTGTAGCGATGCATTTTTATGTTATAAATGAGCCGTTATATTTGTATCTCTAAATGTAATGGGGCACTGACATTTGTACTTGCAACAGTTTTAGAGCTTATACCTTTTAATCAATCGTTCTATATTGCAAAGTATACATAATATAGTTAAAATTAAGTAAGTTAGTCTAGAAACCTACTAGTATGTTTCACACTTTACATCTGTTTTGTATACAGGGCATAATGCATGTGTGTACTAGTGAATCCTTCTCACAGAGAACAGGCAGGTCTCCTCGGGTAAAGGCCTCTTCCACCATCTTCCTGTCTGACACATCCACTCCCGCGTGGTGGTACCCAACACCAAGCATCATCAGGTCTGTGAAAGGATAACACACATACATTACATTTGTATAAAACAAGACTTTGCTAATTGCTATGCTATAGAAAGCCTGTAATCTGGAGTTCATGGTGACCTTCATGTAAAGAAGGACCTACCTCTCAGTTTTGAATCCAAGATGGAGTTTGCGTATTTCATCAGTCTGCAGAAATGTAAACAGAAACTAAATTCATTAGGATGCCAATGAACAGCGGTTGACTTGAGGAATTATCTCTCAGGAATAAACATAACTAGGTATACACTTGCCTTTGCTTGTGCTCAATGCTCATTATAAATCTGGCATCCTTGGCTAAAACTGTTGCCGATTGCTGGACTCCTTTCCTTGTTGAGCAAAACTATCATGGAACATTTATCAGATATATTATTCAAAAGACATGCTCACAAAACTGAAATAAATGTAGAAATATTGGCCTAGGAATAGGATATTATCGACTGTCACTTTATTCTTATTCACACTGTTGCTGCTATACCTTAATTTCCCCTGAATAAGAATAAGATAAGATAAGAAATGTACTTGATTAATCCCAGATGAATAAAGAATCTAATCTAATCTAAACACACAAAAACAAAATTAGCAAAAGGATCCTACCCACCACTAAAGCAGGCTTCTGGTCTGAGTAGGTCTGTATGACGTTGGCCATCTTGTAGCTGAGCGACAGGTCAAATTTGAAGTCGTTCTGGTTGGGGCTGCAGGGGAAGCCCAGCACCATCTGCCTGAGTTTCACCGGCCGGTAGCTCTCGTCCATGTCCAGGTAGGTTGCCGGGCCGCTCTTGTCACACAACCACTCAGCGATCTGCACACACACTCACACACACACACACTGTTGTGTCAGTCTGCTTTGAACACACAACAAGGATACTACTGACCCTCACTAAAGTAAAAAAGCACTCATGTTGAGCTAAAGTTGATTCATTTTTAAAATACAAATTCCTAATTTGCATAATATTTTAATTACAGCACATTCAATCTAGAAGCATCCGTCTTTAAACCTAGGGGTTTAAAAATGACTTAATTAATTCAACCTTTATTTAATCTGGGAAAAAGACATTGGGGAATCTTCATTGGCAATGGTGGTATACCATTTTAATTAAAATTAAAATCAAGGTCAATGTAATCAAAATAAAAGTAATAGATACGCAATTAAGAGTGATTCAATATATTCTTTTGAATCACTCAAGACTTTGCAATGTATCTTACTATTAACTTACTGTCATCTATCTCTGAACTGAATGAACCACTTTAACATCCCACCCTGCAGCCACTTACATCAGAGATGTTGGGTATGGTGGCTGACACGGCCACCAGTCTCATGGACAAGTCTGCCTGTGGGCTCCCTGCTGTCCGGTAGGCGTGCACAGCCTTCATCCTGCTCACCACCACCTCCAGTGTGGGCCCCCGGGTCACGTCCTTCACCACATGCACCTGGACGAGTGGTAGGTAGTCAGGTAGACGTCAGGTAGTGGATGTTGGGAACCTTTCAAATATTCTAACCACTAGACCATCGTAGCCTCGTGAGACCATCCAGATATTCAACTTTATGTTTGGTTTCGCAATTAATATCAGTCTGGCCGGGAAGCAATAGATTTCCAAATATGGGCACAGCTTTACGTTACAAAAACTGCCAATCAGAGTGATGCTCTTGTCGAATCCGGATGGAAGTAAAGCAAAAATATATTGTCTTCTGAGAATAGTCTTCAATGCTGTGTTCAGTCTATTCCGGATAAAGAAACCATTTGATCGCTCCGTAGAAGAAATTGCTAAACGTTTTTTTTAACTCAGTAGACTGCAACACACACTGCAGGCTTTCAACAGGACAGACGCCAGACCGATCTGCAAGGAGTAACAGAATATGAACTTGGAACTTGGCGGTCTCACGAGGCTAACACTATCTTGCCCCACAGTGAATTTAAATAGGTTATGAATTATTGACAAGAGGCTGGTTTGCACATGACATCCAAATATCTTATACTATTTAAACATTTTAGGATTTACAATGAATGAAATGTCGACTTTTCTCCAAGGCCAAATGTCCATACCGTCGAGCTATACGTTTTAATACAACCCAGTGTATATTCTGTGCATAGGGCATGGTATGCCAATGCTCAGTAGGCCGAAGTTCAAAGTGTGGTCTTACACGACATGTACAGTATTAACCCCTTCCTGACCTCATCAATGAGGAAGAGTCTGATGAGCTGCAGAAGACAGTTGTCCCTCCATCTCCTGCTCATACTGTCCCACTTCTCCTGAAACACATAGAAACCACATAGATCCACTCATGTCCAGGAACCAATCTAGCGTGATTCATAATGATCCAGAATCACCGAAAAAACTCAGGATGTGAGTTTAATATTCCCCATGCACTATTACCATGTAGTAATAGTATATGTATATGTAGTATGAGTATGTCACGTGTCCCCTTTGCAGTGCAATGTGACACTAATACTAATGTGTGTACTATGCGTCAAGGTGGGTTTATACTGTTTTTATTTCTATACATTTGTTCTTTAGTTTTTATATGCCTGCTTAGTCTGAGGAGTCAGCCACGCCAGCATTTCACTGGACTGTGTGCGCACGTGACTAAATAGAGACCTTGAATCTAGAATCTTGCTGTCACTCACAGGTGTGGTCATGATGATGTGGGCATCTTGGATCTCAAAAAACTCATCAATCTCAGTGTCTCCTGTCAACTCCTTACAGGTCAGCCCTAACGGACCAAACTTCTGCTTCCAGTCCTCAAAGCGCTGGCTGCACAGAGCTTTGATTGGAGCCACTGGACCAAGACAAAGAAACAGCTCTAAATCAGCTTTAAAACAAGAACCAAGGGTTACAGAATGCTAAATGTATCATAGATTAGGGTTAAAGAGCTACATTGATAAACTAGGCCAGGGGGTAAATATACATAACAATTAAAAAATGAAAAATAAAATAAAATTTCTAAAAAAAAAACAAAGAACAAAAGAATAGCAATATCTGAACATATGGATGAGTGGGTGAGAAATGTCTGTAGTTTCATCTAGGGCTGGGCAATTTATCGATTAGCGACCTCGTGATACGAGATTAGATGTTGTCTTAGATTTTGGATATTGTAATACCGTGAAATGGCAGAAGTGTTGTCTTTTCCTGGTTTTAAAGGCTGCATTATAGCAAAGTGATGAAAACAAATCAGAAAATACCCAGTACTTTTCATTTGTCAAGTATTTAATTAACACAGGAGTATACCAAAATAGACTTTTCCATGTGGTTATTTTATATAGACTATTTATTTGTTGAATTACCAGATGCTATATAACATGCTATATCATGATATATATCGTTAGAGATATTAAATATCGGGATAGAAGATTTTGGCCATATCGCCCAGCCCTAGTTTTACCCATCTGAGGCAGCTGCATGCTGGAATGCTGGAATGGGGCCTAGAGAGAGATGCGACTCCTGGGGAGTTTCAGGTGGATAGTGATGATGACCTTTCAAGATGTGTGGCTTGTAACAGGATAGGTTAGAAGACCTAGAACAGCATCATCCATGAATGTCAGTGACAGTGGCATATGGAATTGAAGTTGGATGGTGTGGAAGATGGTTTAACACTGCATATATTTATTATGACTGATCTAAATAAAAAGATCTATAACTTTTGATTATGGAATATAATTTAGTGGCGTAGCTTATATTCAAGGTGTTTTAAATCAGTACGAGGAACCAGGGGACTAAATGAGCAGCAGTAGCAGCAGTACTATAGTTGCATTTTGAGTTTCCAGAGATCCCATTTAGATAAGTACAAGCCAAACTCTTCCATAGTCTCTGTGGCAGTTTACCCCTGCCACATGCCACCTTAGTGGCTTTTGCTGGGGTCCTCTGACACAGGTAGATGTTGCTTTGAAGATGCACTTATTGGAGATGGCATACGCCGAGCATATGGAATATGCGGCCATGACAGAAGTGAGAGAGAGAAAGAGAAAGAGAAAGAGAAAGAAAGAGAGATGATAGGTTTATCCCGGGTGCCATGATTGCTCATGCACCACAAGTGCAAGTAACACACACTCCACTGTCTCCTAAATATACTCACTGTAGACAGCCTTGACGTCCTTCCAGGGCTCAGAGTTCTCCATCAAAAGGCGGATGATTGCAAGCTCAAACAGCACCGTTTTCCCAGATCCAGTAGGTGCACACACCACAAAGTTCTTACCTGTGTAAAGAACCTGGGAATAAACTAGCAATGATGAATGCAGCTACACCACCAACATAACTCCCTTCAAAAAAATAAAGCCCTCTAATCTCAATATTATGTCAATGAGGGCTTGTTGTAAATTAGTGGAAACAGTGAGAGAAATTTGCCCACTACTTACTTCATCCATAGCTTTTGACTGAACATAGTTGAAAAACGGGAACTCTTTGAAAACAGATCTAAACTTTGCTGCTGTTTTAGAACAATTCAGGATAGACCACCTCATCTAATGTACAGTTGTATGCTGTTGCTATATATCCACACATAATTCAAATGTTCTTTACATTTCTGAATTTGTAAACAAGTAAAAATGAAAGGATACAAATTTCAGAGACAGGCCGCAAAACACCATTCCCAGAGGAGCCTAAAAATGTAAAATCCACACAAAGAGATAAACTTTAATGACCCTGGCCCAACCCCACTCACTACCTCATTTTCCTTTGCATCGCTAGTGTCGTATGCATGTGTCTGTCCGCGTGTTTTCTTGAAGTGAAGCTTCTTTTTGCACCTACACTGAGTCTGATCGCTGCATTTGGGTTCACCTCCCTGCGCAAGCAGTGACAGAAGGAATCGACTAAAGAATGAACCTAGCAGAGATTATATTATCCATGTTCCTGTCAGCCACCTTTGAGCATAAAGACCACCTCTTTGGCTGTATCCTGGAGAGGATTGCAGCACTTGTTTCCCAGCTACCCAGCTGCCTAGCCCTGTTCCTGACCTGCCTAGTCCTGTTCCTGACCTGCCTAGCCCTGGTCCTGATCTTCATAGCCCTGTTCCTGAGCTGGCTAGCCCTGTTCCTGACCTTCCTAGCCCTGTTCTCAAGCCTTGCCTGCCTAGCCCTGTTCCAGACCTTCCTAGCGCTGTTCCTGAGCCTGAGCTGGCCCTGAGCTTGATCAGTCTTAACTGCAGCCTGGCGGTGCAGCAGAGCCTCCACCATAGCCAGGAGGAACGCCTGGTGTTTTCTTTGGGGGTGGGGGGGGGGGGGGTACTGTGACGATCCTGCCCCAACCCCACTCACTACCGGTTTTTCCTTTGTGTAATGTTTGTTACCTGTGTTCATTAGTAACTCTCTTCACCTGTGCTCCATGTATTTAAGTTCCTTAGTTCCTGTGCCTTGTTTGTTGTAGGTTTGTTTCTGTTCTGTTTGTTCTGTGCGTTTTTTCATGAAGTACCTTCCTTTCGTGCCTACCCTGAGTCTGATCTCTGCATTTGGGTTAGCCTCCCTTTTACAGACACAGCTTCATCATCCCAGTTGGGGTCATTGAGTTTGAGTCACCATCTACTGGCCACTATTGAATTACAACATAGTGGTCACTAGGTGGAGCTCACCTTGTTTCACCTCATCACAGCCTAACACACTATGGCAGCTAGCCTGCTATGGCGGCACACAGGCACCCCTCATTAGCTGCGCCAGTTCAAAGTAGCGAGTTGTGTTTTCATAGGTGTGGCAACTGTCTGTGTGAGTAAGTGTGGCGTGTGGCACCTTGTATGTAGAGCGGCTGGGGAGTCATGGGAGGAACGTGCGCTCTCTTTGTGCCCACGCCCTGCATCTCCCCATGCACAGCCTGCTGCAGGGGGGGTCGGCTGCCACGTGCTGCAGACGAGCCCAGACAGGGGCGGGAGGAGAAGGGGGGCTCGGAGGAGAAAGGGGGTGCCAACTGGCGAGCCATCGCCGGGGGAGGCTGATGAGGAGGAGGAGGCTCGGTCGCCATGGCAACCCGACAGAGGAAAGTTTGAGGTCTAGATGTTGTCTGACTGCTGATGCTGCTGCTACTACAGCTGCCGGGGTCATCTGTGTTGGAGGGGTTGATTTGACCATGCAAAACCTGACCCCTGGGGGGTTTAAACAAACTGTAATGGAGGGGGGGAAAAAAGGTGAAATGGAGGAGGAATGACAAAAAGAAAATAGGCTTGAAAGTTGCTTCATAAAGGACGGTAATAAAGAATCGGCAAATAACAATAACGTGAGAAACAGAAATGTTGTTTTTGAATAAAACGTGTTACGTAAGCATGCATATAATTCATCTACACAAAATGAGCATGTTCGTTACATTATTATTATTTTGTTGCTCCAGAGAAATGACTAAATCTTGCCTTCTTCGGGGAGGTGGGCGTTCTCCAAATTCTTCATAAAAAGCCCCTCTGTTAGCGGCTGCATGGCCAATATCCAGAGGGGTTTCATCTCCACGTCCCTCAAAGTCCGACCTGCCCCTGGTCTCCTGACTCTTCCCTGTACCTTCCTGATCGTTTCGTAGGCTCTGAGAACTGATGACTTTAGATGTGAAGAGCCCGAAATCATCTGAATGTTTAATAGGAGACAGGAATTTCTTGGGGTTTTGTGAGAAATCTGTAAGAAAATGTATTGGCAGGTAAATGGCTGTTGCAATAAAGGTTGTAAGTAGCTGCTGTTATTGATACACCTTGGAATACATTTAGAATTGACTGTCAATTTAACAGTCTCTTTGAATGTAAATATTTTCCTTGGTATGCCAAATAGCCATTTCTTTCGAGAACACATATGGGAAGGCGTGCGGACATATGGGGAGGCCTAAGCCTATTCTAAAAGCAACCACAGCTAGTAAGTCATACGTTTAAATGTAGTGACTTCAATTGGACCAGAGCTGAGGTGCTTATTCAAGCCAAGAGGAGAAGGAACCGAGGAAGCGCTACACACTGTATAAGGACGAGAGGGTCTCTGCCTCACTATGGATGTCCAGGGTGCATGGGGTCGGCGAGGTGGACGGAGGCACATCCAGCCTCCATGAGCTGGCCTCTTGAACCATTGGCTTCCTGTCAGAAATAACAAACCCATTGAATTAAGAGACGGGCGGGGGTGTATATTTATGGGAAGGGGTGTGTGTGTGTGGGGGGGGGGGGGGGGGGGGGTGATGTCTACTCACACTTTGTGGACAACAGGCCCTTCAAAGAAGAGATCGTCCAGGGACAAGATGCAGTCATTGGCATCCAGCATTTTAATTGAGTAGGTGGGTGTAATCACGTCTGAACATGGCGTTTATAACAGGTTTGTCAGTGCCGTGCCCACAATGGGTAGATGATCAGTGTAACTTCTCTTTCCACTAGCTCACGCCCGACCGGCGCGCCATATTTGGATAACCTTATGGAGAAGCTAGCTTAGTTAAACTGGCTATCTGTTAGCTGCATTAGCTGTACCAACAACTGTTGTTCATTTGCAAGTACATCGAGTTTGCTGGTGAACACCTCTAGCCACAATCACACGACTAAACATGTATCCTCTAGCTGTTAATACGTATATTTTATCAAAATATATATTTGTATTATTATTATTATTTTATTTATTTTTTTTTTACCGTTTTTCGTTGTTACCAACTGACTGGGTTCTTGACCCCTCGCGCGCGCAGCACTACCTGGTGTGTGTGCGCGAGACATCCGACTCCAGCGCGTTTAATAAAATGACCAAAACAGCACAATGGGAAACTGATGACTTTTTTTTATTTTAATAGAAGGGGTAACACAACTACACAAAAAACGCACAATTTCTTCTTGAACATGGTGATTTTCAGGCTCTCCAAAAGGCTACGGTGGGAAAATGAAATGGGTGATGTGGAAGAGAAAACACACAAATTGAATGAATCACCTGATACCCAAGCAACAAAGACCTGTAACAACATGACAACCATAGAGCGACTGTATCCATAGTAAGGCTGTTTTAAGACTGTTTTTAAGAGCCGGTTTGGTTTACAATAGCACCATTGTCGAATAGCCCAACTATATAGTCTGTATATATTCACAGAATATATTGTCAATGTATTGAAACGTGTTACGCTCTGAACCGTTAAAAGCAATGTGCTATCTAACAGACTAAAGAGAGGGTCATTAACTCAGGTTTTTTATGCCTCCCATCTGGAATAAACCATCTCGTCTTTCTGGGGAACATTTGGTGGCAGTCCAATGGTTCCTCTTGGCAGTTCCCGAAAATAACAGCGTAATGGCAAACTATACCGTGGTTAATAATAGACACAACACGTTTTTAGGAATATTTCGACGTTTGTATTACTATTGAGAATACTTGTTGTATGTGTCGGCCGTATATGCGTTAACCCTTTTATAATGAATGAACTGGTCCACTAGCCACCACGGAAAATGGCGTCTGTGAAATGGATGGAAGACGAAAGTAAGAAATAATTCAATGCAGCGTATAAAGAGCGCCCTGATCTACGACGTCCGGAGGTAATATCCGTTTGTTTCTAGGTAATATGAAGATGTGTGGATGATACGCGTTGAGGCACAATTCCCATTAGTTGTAGTTTAGTCCCAGGATTTGGCTTTGGTGTGGAACAGAGCCTAAATAGACTGGGCTGCAGATCCTGCAAGCTGCATCCAACAACACAGCGTGATATAAACCGGGAGAAAATGCAACGTGATACAGGTTGTCTGATCTGTAAATACTAATGTGTTAGTCGCGCGGTTGCTGCTTAAAAACCAATAGCGACTTTATATTGGGTTGGCATGCAAGTGAACTGTCCTCAAAGTTTTAGTTCGAGAATAAAAAAACCCTTTCGCTCATCCCAAGCCTATTATGGATGTGGTCTGCAGTTGTGTGCTGTTGTGCAGGAGATGTAAAGATGCTTTGCCATCGTTGCCTCGGGGTAGTTTGACACTTTTATTGGCCTTCCGAGCTGAGCTCCCTTTCCTTGCGACCTTGCATCCTTGCATCCATTGTCACCAACACTCTGCTTAACAGGTGATGTGCATTGTGTTTTATTTATTTAGTCATACAGTGCACGTTGGGATTGTACAGTCAAATGATAGACAAAATGTTGGCAAAAGTACCAACTTTATTTACATGAAATGTATTTGAATACAGAACTCAAAAACGACTTTAAAAAAAAAGAAGACAATACTTCGTTTGAGCGAATCGCCTCAAGGTGTCGCTGTTATATTTTTGAATGTACGTACGCAAGTACGCGAATGCATGCATAGAAATATTAATATATTAAATCGGCTTTATCATCATTAGGTTTGTTGCATGACAAATAGGTCCACCAACTAAAAAGTAAACATTTTAATGGCACGGTGTTTCCGATTTATCGTTGGTTGAAATATAGTATTATTAGGGAATTAGGGAATATTGTGTGCAAGATTAGCCAATAGCCAACACAGTCGTTTTAAAGTACGTGAACTCCTTGTTTCAGCTCGAACACTATGAGATTTAAAAAAACGGAATCACATACTTACGTACTGCCTACTCAATGAGTATGTACTGCATACTGCCTACTAAATGAACGATTAAGTATGCCATTACCAGCAGACCGTTCACACTGAAGTATACAGCCAAGTATCCCAGAATGCATTTCACAACAACCGGCAGCAATAGCGGATATTTGGAAGCAGGCTGAAAGCTGTTGTAATTTGACTGTTTATATGTAATTTTATTGAATTATAATATTTTTTCGGTCGATTAGGGATGAGTATCGTTAGGATTTGATCGATACCGATACTGCTCATCGATACTAAACTTCATAATTTGGTGCAAAAAATAAAGACAAGATTTTAAAAGTTTCAACTAGGGCTGCACGATATACAGAACACATGTGATATGCAAACATTAAATATTAAGATGATGATATGACTTGTAATAAATAAACGAAGATTGAAGTGTGCACAGTTCTATTTTCAGTATTTCTTTTCGTACGTAAAGGGAGTAAATAAGATGTCCATGAACACAAATGAAGAACTCAATAATGACAGCCAAGTGGTGCTGTGTTTGTTTTATTCTTGAACTAATTTGTTCACGTAGGCCTAGACTACTTGGTAATCTAATTTATTGTGTTAATAAAGAAAATATGAATTTAAATTTTGCCTTGGTCTTTTTAGTTTGTTTAGAGAAAACAGAAAAAAATCTAGGTTTAAATCGAAAACTCAATTTTTAGGGTTAGGGTTAGGGTTAGGCCCTAATAGCAGCATAGCGCTGCTGTAATACAAAAATAATCACACATCTTAATAGCAGCTTATGCAGTTTGAAAATATATATTTATTTATTTTTAAGTTGAAAATATATTGGATATTCAACAGCTATTCACACTCTGAATTAGTGATGTGACATGGTGAACTTAAGACGCGATCACCAGTATAAACCCTGTGTGTCTAGCGGTGTCTACCTGCCCAGGAGAGGCAGCAGCACTCCTCTCTATAGAGCCATCGTTTTGTCAATATTTCGAAAAACCTGCGATTTACAAAGTACTCTGCCCTGCCCTAAACAATAGCCTAACTAAAATGCAATTCAACTGGATACGTTATGTTTCAACATTTCCTAACATTCAAATTGCTGTTTAGAAGTGTATCCTGCTAGCTCTGCACTAGGAAAAAGCAGGTAAAAAACTGACCAGTCAAGCTCTGGTGTGGATGTAATGCAGATGGACTGTAATTAGGGTTGCCTTTTGATTTGTGAAAAACTGGGACACTTGGCCGAATTGAAGTGATTTAGTTAAGTGAGGGGGGCTGTTAAAAATTGCGAGAGGGCAAAAGTGTTGGTCATTTCTTTCGCGGAGAAACTGCTTATTTAAATATTGCCCGATAAACACCCCCACCAAAACATGAAAGTAAGTTTGTTTGTTCACAAGCAGAGTTTGTATTTCATTTAACAAGTCTTATTTAATGAACAGGTTAATGTACCAACTAAGAAATACAAATAACGGTAAATAAAAATGAATGCGAGTATTGTTAGAGAAAAGTACCGGTATTCTTCTGCCGGCACTTTCATTTAATTTAACGAAGTGAACCGTTTTGCCCTGTCCCTGAACCCTCATGATGCCAGGGTCCTCATTTATCAAGAGTTCGTAGAAAAAGTTCTAAATTATATCGTACGCATTGAAATTTTGAAAGTTCCTACACACGAAAAAGTTGGGATGAATCACACGTTCTTCGGCTCGTCGGACGCACACCGGTGTGCAATTTCCTGTGATGAATACCGGTTGTTCTATATCCTTATGCTCGTGCCCGCCTATCTCATTACCATACATTTACACCCATAAATAACCATATGTGTCACAAAACAAAACATCCCCTTTAACGCCACGGGAAATGTGTGAATGAATATGACAAAATGGAAACAGCCTATTAAATTGTTGAATGGAATGGAAGAGTGAACAGGAAAAACCAAAATGAATCACAGTGAAATATAAGTTCTTGTGACAGAAGTTTAATCAAAGTAGAGCACACTTCTTGGTCCACTCTCCCTATATGTCCCTATACCCTGAGGCTGACTGAGTGCTCTAGAGATGCGCAGTGAAATTTGCGAGTGCATTTTATGTAATTGAATTCATTGTCTGATTGTGATTTCAGTCTATCACTCCTATGATGTTTGGAAATGTTGTATTGGAAGTCCCTCTTTATATTGGTTTAGACCAATATAAGAGACACAACAGACTGTTGTGCAGCGGTGTATGGAAACACATTGAAAAAACTGTGTGTGATACTGTGTGTGATAATAAAAAGTGATGATACTGGCAAGGACTGCAGCCAGGCATTAAACAGCTTAGCGACTGCTGGGAAACTTCTGCTATATCTCCTAACTCTCTCTGAGACGAGCCAGTAGCCAAAGACCTGAGGGTGGAGAGGACCTGGATACCGCCAATAAGTTGGTGCGTTGAAACGTCAAATGTAATCGTCCGACGCCGGCAGCTTCGGCATCATTTGGAGACGGTGCCAGCTGAATTAAATATCGATGGGAGTACCGTTTGTCCAGGAGCTTAACGATATTTCGGTGCCGATCAGTCCGGAACTGGTACCAATTTAGTACCGGTTCTCGATACCCATCCCTACGGTCGATAAAGTCACCCTGTAGATTTCCAATGTGCGGTCAGCTAAATGACACCTGTTTGGAAATTGGCTCCAACGTTTTCGGAAATGTGAGGTGACGTCTGAAGATGCAATGCATTGTGGGGCAGTTGAGTATGTCCAGTAAGCTAACGCTGCATACTCTTTCTTCTTTGTTGAAATTCTTGCTAGTATCTAGTATACATCCGGGCATTTCTCCCGTCCCCAAAATCCACATGCTATGCAGTGTGAACGCACTACATACTGAATTTGACGTCATACATAGTATGACTAGTACGTTAGTATGCACTTCCGAACACAGCCCCTCTCTCAGACGCAGCCATCAGCATCAACCGCTGCCTAAGCCGCTTTTCCACCCAAAGTACCTGGCACTTTTAGTCCCAGGAACTACCTTTTCAAGGAACTAAAATGTTCCTTCAACCTGTTGTCTGCGTTTCCACTGCGGTCTGAAGACCCTGAAGATTAGGCGGTATTGTAGTGCACAACGTGTGCCACCCGATGCGGGTCTACTGGTGGAATAGGTAGCTGAGCTGAGAAAGACAGCGACTGTGAGTTGTGGGGATAGTAAAAGCCCCTGCCCTGTTTGGGAGTATTTTGGGTTTAGTACTGATGATAATAATGATAATGGGTTGGTTATTTAATAAACATGAATAGAACAGCTAGCAATGTTTTTTCCTTTAATGGCCTGGATCTGTTGTTGCACAATGTTGCTAAAGCAAGCTGGTTTGAACAACAGGCTGAAGGACCCTTTTAGTTCCTTTTAAAGGTAGTTCCTGGGACTAAAAGTTCCCGGTACTTTGGGTGGAAATGAGAGCAGGCACATTTTCTTCTTCTTCTTTCATTTTAACACTGTCTATATGTACATTTTCGGTATGGACAATTCATTGGTTTCTTTACATTGGTCACTGGGGACATATCCTTGGTCCCTACTAAAAACTAGTCCATCAGTTGTTTTATTTATTTAATTAAACAATTTAATATTTCTTTAAATAATATGGTTGGGTGACGAATTACGCCTTTGCCATAGACCGTTTTTATAATACATCCATGGCTCAGAACAAGCAGAGACGAACTCAACAAATTTGGCAACCACCGCAATGATAATGAACAATTCGAGTACTGTTGGTCTGTTGGTCTCATTAGATAGCATGAAATCGGGGCTCTCTGAATGACGATTCAACTAGTCTAGTTTTAGGGTACAGCCGTAGTTATAAACCTATGCAAATTGGTGCAATTTTTGAAAATGACTAAGAACATCCAATTTTCTCTTCCAGGTCAAGGCCACAGAAATGTCATGCCTGGCAGCTCTTGATGAAGATGATAAAGACACAGATCCCGAGATGAATGCCCTCACACTCCTTCAAGAGCCAGTAAGAATGACGCAAGAGGCCTTATCTTACATGGACTCTTTTGGCAAGCCTTCTCTTGCCAAACAAAATGGCGTTCTTGATGTTTTGTCAAACGCTGACATGTTGTCCCCAGTTGGCTTGGGAAATGGACCTTCCTCGCATAGGGCTACACAGGCGCATGATCTCAACAGCTTGTCTACAGAGAAGGAGGAGGAAAAAAGCATCACACCATTGAAAACGGTGCAGGAAATTGACACTGCGGGAATATGGGGATTCGATGTTGATTCACCTGCGGACTCATTAGATGACTTCAGCAGTGCTGGTGATCTTCAGTGGGACCCTCACAAAGAGTTCATGCAGTTCTTGTGGGACGACCATGATGAATCCCCAGGAGAGGAGATGCAAAAGGAAGTTACAGCTTCTAGCACTCAAAAGAGGAGGAAACGTAAGATGGATATGGTGGTCATGGTAGATCCCTCAGAAGATCTTTACCCAAATCTAGGCCATAATTCATCTGAGGACTCGCATGAAGGAGAAGACCAAGCACACTCTGTCCCCATGAGCAAGGTACGAAACCTGAGGATGCATTCCAAATCTTCATCAACTGAGAACACATCAGACTATCCTAATGGAACTGTTCAGGCCATCAAGCAAATTTTATACAACGCGCCAACAAGAAACTCTTTTGACAATAGTATAAGTCATCGGCTTTCACCCTTGAAGGGAAGACTTCTGGTAAATTCTCACTCGGAGCCTAAGCCATCATCCTATCCCTGTTCAAAATGTCACCTCGTTTTCAGAAAAGAGATCAGTTTGCAACAGCACTTGGAATTGCATTCAGATCTTTCCTATATGTCGCCAAGGCCTTTTATATGCCAAGAATGTGGACATACATTCAGAGAGAGCAGCTCACTTTTAGAGCATATGTCTGTTCACCCGAAAAGAAGAAAAGGACTAATTGAAGAAATCAATGATGTGTCTGATACAAATGAGGCCAAAAATGGTGCACTTTGTTGCCCTCAATGCCCATTTGAAACAAACTGCCAGAATACCTTTGTGGAACATGCCAAGTCACACAATAAGACCAAGCGTTATTTTCAATGTGAAAAATGTAAATTCAAGGCAGTGTCTGAGAGAGGGCTTCGGAGACATAACAGTTCGCAGCACAAGGATAGTGGCAAGGATGAGGCCGGTATTTTCTCTTGCACAATATGTTCATACCGAGCCTTCAGTAAAAATATTTTTAGAAATCATCTTCAGTGTCGTCATCAACTGACTATTGAGAAATACAAAACGATACACAGGTTAAAGGAGAGTGAGACAAATGCACAACTACCTGTTGAGAAGCAAGCCTCTTGTAAAATGGAAAATTCTGAAACAAAATCTAAAATATTGGTCTCCCCCCAAAAAGATAATGCGATAAGTGACTTTTCTGACTTATTCAAGCATGAAAAGATGGCAAAGAGATGTATCAAGTCTCAAGAAACCCAGTCAAAGCTTGACAAATCTATCAATGTTCTACTGTCTCGACAAAGACATGATAAAGAAAGTGAAGCAAAACGGAAGAAAGAAAATGATGATCGCATTACATCTACGCACACTAACAATTACAAAAATAATTTGCAAGACCACTTGCCAGGAATGCCCCCTATTAAGATTCCAGAAACCGGTTCATCCTCAAATGATAAAAAACAATTTTCTGTATCTAAGCCTGATACAAATTCTTGTGAGTACAGTGTCACTGAGGATGACAATAGCAACAGAATACCCAAGCCAATTTCAGATCAGGCATTTAAAAAGACGCCTTCAAAAAGAAAAATGTCTACTCCTTTTCGAAACACCACAGAACAGGACTCGTGCTTTATTTTACCAAAACATTTGCCAAGTCCAAAGATGTTAAACCTTTCAGAAGAGATCACAAACTGTGATGAGAAGGACGTTTTTCAGTTCAAAGAAACTCTTGCCAACACTAACCTTTTTGATGACGATGATGTCAAGGATGAAGAAACGCACATTTATACATATAGCAGAAGGATGTCAATGAGAGGGGTTATACAGGCATCCAAGAGGTTGTTTGATAAGATTACGACTGACGGGAATGATGAGGACATGCCTGATATCAAGGAAGAGTGTGTAGAAACTGAGGTCTTCAGAGACAGCTTTGAGTCCCACTCAATGACAATGGAAGGATCCTACACCAATGATTTGTCAGATATGGACCCCAAATCCTGTCCATACTGCCCCGAAGTCTTTGAGTCTGGTGTTGGGTTGTCCAATCATGTAAGAGGCCATCTGCATCGGGTTGGACTGAATTACAATGAGAGGCATGTAGTTCCCGCTGAACAGGTGGCTTCTCAAGACAAGAAGCCACGTATGCGACACCTGTCTCCAATTCCACAACTAGAAAAAGGTATTGAGATAGTTTTGGGTATATTTTAGTTTGCACCAATAATACTGTGACTGTTACTAAAGGTTCTAAATGTTGGTTCTTTCTTTTTGCAGCAGTACAGTTGGAACCCCCTGCAGACCTTCTTGAAAACTCTAATAACCTCGAGATGCTCCATTCCTGTCCACTTTGTGGAGACTCGTTTGATAACAGGACTGGACAGTCCAACCACATACGAGGCCACTTGAAACAGCTTGGTAGACCAATTAAATCAAAGAACAAGACCCCATTATGCTTACTTCGAGAACTAATGCGTGACAAGAAAGAGGTCCATAAAGCTATTCAAATTCTTAAAAAGAAACGAAATAAATTCTCATTTCGTAAATCCTTAAAGCTGGTCAGGTCTCATCCTCTAACACCCCCTCTTACTGGACTCATTACAAATAATTTTATTCCAACCATCTGCAATGACGCCAAACCACACTTCTCCAAACCCCAGTTTTCTTTGTCAGGAGTTGCATCTGAAAAAAAGCAGCTTGAGACGAAGTTGGAGGTGAAAGGTTCACTCTCAAGTGCGAGTGCCTTGATAGGAATTCTGAAGAAGAGAAAGTGCCAAGAAGATTCAAGAATAAAGGGTTCTTCTCAAATGTCAAAACCGACATTAGGTGTTTGTTTAAATACTGAACAGGGTGCAGGATCAAGACTTGACACTTCACTACAAAACTCAATAGCAGGTAAGTTGTAGCTTTTTAATTGTAGGTATTTGTTTGAAAAGACGGCTACTACTGTCTCTAGCAGAATTTGTAGTCGCAGTTTTGCCGTAACATTGCTGTGGACTCACAGTTAGCACGCACTGCTTGCGGAGCGTCAATATTTCAGAGGTGTGCGACACGTGAGAAATCCCCATTTCAACCCTCATTTTTGGTTCATGCTGGATTGACCAGCTGAGGAATGGAGCCTCAATGATTCCCTGTTGACATTGTTGTTTATTCTAATTATTGTTTTTTGTTTATCTGTCTAATCAGAGAAAGGCGAGTTCAACCGAAAAGTTTGTATGCACTGCAATGCAACTTTTCACAGTGGAGTTAGCTTGTCCAATCATCTGCGGGCGTATGCTAAACGAAAAAGAAATGCCTTACTTGATGGAGCAGGTAAGTACATGAGTAGCATTAGCTACAAACTTATGGCATAGTGGGTGCCTGTGTACCCATCAACTAACCATTTAAAGATGTTGAAACTAAATGTAATTATTATGCAATTATCACATTTATCAAGATGTTTATAAATATTGATTTTAAAGTTTACAGTCACTGGGATGGAAGGCATTTTAAAATGAGGTAATCATGAATGTTGTAGTTTGTATGACTTACCTGACCAGAGTTTACCATCTTTGCTTTAGCAATTGACTGCAAAGGAAGAAGACCACGGTCAAGACCTGGCTCAAAGAAGAAGACATTGCCCTTACCACAGACTCCAGAAGAAATGTACAGACTCACATGCAGGTAAAGAAGTCAAGCACTCCTTTCGGTCAAACTGTGTTTTTTCAGGTGGCAGTTTCCGCACAACTTGACTTTAGTTATTTAGATTTTAGACAGCTCCCAGCTAATGTCTGACCAATCAGAGCAACTCTTCCTTGATTGTTTTGGGGAATCACGTGCGTTTATGACATTATCATAGCTCCACCACAGGTGTGTGAATGCCACACTTCTCAGTGGTGGACGGGAGGAGGAACATGGGGAGGGAGGGAGGGAGGGAGGGAGGGAGGGAGGGAGGGAGGAGGCTATTCTTAAATCTTGCCTTGTGGTCAAGTCAGTGAGTCTGTATTGTAATGGAATTCTGCCCAGAAAGGTAGCTAGCTAGTGGCAAACGCAGGTAAGACATTCCAGGAATATAGCCTGTGATGGATAATAGGTCAGCCAGTCAAAGAAACCAGTCTTGCATGGACATGACCCTCTTACCATGCGTTAATTGCGGTTCAGGGATGCCCTGTCATGACTTGAGGGTCACTTGAGACAACCCTTTTGTAAAGTTACATGTGTAGGTTGAACATTTGATTATTTTAAATCAAGTTACAGAATATAGTGATCTCATTAGGATTTATCAGTAATTTGTATCCAATACATTTACACTTCGAAGTCAGCCACTCAGCTTTTCGCTTTGAATGGGACTCATCTTACTTTAAGAAAAGCAAGTCAGAACTATTAAGTATACAAACTTCCTATAAAAAGATGCACCAAAAGGAAAATGGAAAGCCATATCTTTTCCTCTGATCACTTACCACATAAACACCATACCAATTCCATATTAATCGTTGAAATGAAGGATCCTTTGTATTTGTTGTTGCAGGTTTTGTGACCTTGTCTTCCAGGGTCCCTTGTCAGTGCAGGAGGACTGGATAAAACACTTACAGAGACACATTATGAACACCGGTGTTCCCCACACCGGGCTGAGCATGGTTGAGGTCTCCATGCAGTCCCAGGAACCCTCCACCCCCAGGCCGGACCAGGACGGCCCCTCCACAGGCTCCTATCACACTGCTTCATGAAGCCCATGAGGCCTTCTTGGGAAGTCCATAGACTGTATGTGTTTGTACATGGATGTTCCTTCACTTTTGCTTTCATCAAAAATCATCCGTTTGGCCAAAATGTACAACATCGCTCAAGAGATATTTTACATGTTTTGATAGGATATATTATCAAGGAGATTCATTTTAGTCATTATTTCCAATAATAGACTTCAATTTTTTTTGGAATACAATTCCAAATAAAAATGTTTGTTTTTATGCAGTAACGTAGTGTGGAACCCATTTCTAATGAAGACAACTTTTACCTCAAAGATTTCTCATGGTTTAAACATCAATTATGTCCAGTTTAGAAACCTTTCTTTATCATTATTCACATTTATAATATACATAGGTCCATGTAATGGACAGTCTCTTTTGTATTGTGACATATTTCGAAACCCACAGCAACTGCTAACAAGGCAGTTATTGGTGGATATAATTAAAAGCAAGTGCACATAAAAAAAATCACCGTTTTCAAAACTAAAATGTGAGGAATTATGTGAGAAAAAGCAGCCAAGGTGTATGGCAACTCCTGTTACTTATAGAAAATGGTTTATAGTATTACAATCACTGCATTGTTTTCTAATACAAACTCTTGAACTGAAAGTGTTGGGGAAAAAAATTCTAAATACAAACCGACAGCCAGAGTGCAGACATTTGCTGCCCTTCATAACTGTCACCTATATTTAATGTTTTAGACAACTGTTGGAAAATAAATGCTGTTTTTAAATAATTTAATTTTAAATGTACTATATCACAGATACAATGCTTAAAACCTTTTTGTGATGTTATAAATAAAAGGTTAAGCAAATAGGTTCAAGTTGTTTTATTTAATGGAACACTTTGCAAACTGCCTATGAAATGGATTGGTAACAGAATACATCAAAAAGGGATGCATTTAGGAACAGTAAGGTATTGACGTGGAACAGCTAGTGTCCAAATTGACAGTAGAATTGACACTCAGACTGTTTGACAAGGATCCGGTCAAACCCAAGCTGTGAGTCGAGTATCGTCTTGTTTCAAAGCGTCTTTTTTGGCAGTGGACATACAGGTGTCGACGCCAGTGATTGTATCCGTTGAGTTTTAAAGGAAAGTGCTGCAAAAGCTATTGTCCTTGAGCTGTAGCAAACAGCATTTTGGCGCACATTTCTTCAAGGCCTTTGGATGAGTACAAGTCATTCAAATGGATTGCCACCCTAAGAAAAAGGATATACATGTTAATCCATAGTAATCAATTGTAATAGTACACGTTTCGTCTCTAAATAAACGTATGATATCATTCGCTTAATATATGATGGTTCAGTATGCCTTATATCTAACTAGAGTGGAAAATAGAATGGCAGCATTGTTGGTTGCATTGCCTGAAAGTTTGATTGGTACTGTGGATATTTACCTCACGGTACTGTTCAAACTGGGGTTTTAACAGGTTGATCATAACTGCAGCCTTGTCAAGACATTGATGTTTCTGCCTGTAGCAAAATGACTTCAAGAGAAAAAACATTAAAAGAAATGTTTTATTGGGAAACAAACAGCAATGCAATATTTTGAATTACACTATGGGAATACTTGATAGAAACCAAATGAACACGTGGATTACATTAAATCTATAAATCTGCTCGTCAACTCTAATGTACAGATTTCAAAATTGGTCTCATATGTACCTGTTTGTTATGGTGGTGTTTCATAGAGCTAACATGGTTCTTCACCGAGGTCGCAGAGGTGGAAATGTAGACGTTACACACTGCACAGTGGAGCATATCCACCCTGGTCATGTGATCCGTCTCCTTCAATGCTGAACAAACAAAACATCACAGTATGGTTGGGAATTGAGCCAGTATCGCAGAAAATACTTCTGTTTTTGACACGTCAATTTGGGGCATTCTCAGCTTGCATTACCTTCGAAGTCCTGATCCACCATAGCACGGCAACATTGTCTCACTTTGAACATCATGACTTCCTAGAAGTTGAAAGAAAATATACCATTTTGCTTAACTTTATTTAATTCTGAACGTTTGACGTAATGACATTTCTTACTTAATGATTAAAAAGGTAAGATTGAAGAGCTACAGTTTCATTGTAATTTGTTAGAAATGCCATAGGTGTAAATTGCATAAGTGAACTGTTTCCAAGTATGTGAAAACTTCAATAAAAAAAGCCATAACCATCTATTAGCTAACTACAAGACAGGTTAACTGCCGTCACACAGCCATTTAACTGTTGATGGAAATCAGACTGTGGGTTGGGATGCTTTCTGACTACACTAACTTTCTCCTGTACTGTTTGTTTAGTGCCATACCTGTAAGAAGGCTATAGTCAGGTCATCGTAGTTGTTGAGCTTCTGAATGTGTTCCATCGTGTCCCAATGGCTACTGCTCTCCAGGTGCTCTTGCAGCTCCTCGAGTCTTGCATATTCAACCTCACACAGCTCACAGGAAAATGCACTTCTACAATATAAACACAAAATGTGTAAGAGTCGACCTCCACCCACCAGCCACTGCTTAAAAACGAACCAAGCCTTTTTAAACAACAGTAGAAATCCTTGTGCCACAGCAAACAAACCATTGTTTTAACTGATCAAATTACTTTGAGATCAATGGCAAAATTCCAATCATACAGAACAGGGCTCAAATCAATACTAGCCAAACGTTTGGATACATCTGATGTTTGTCTTAAATACATTTTTATCCATATGCCTATTATCTTGACAGAAAGCAAGTCAATTCAACACCAAGTAAAATGTTTGCACAAATAAATGTGTCATTGAGGTCAAGTAGCAGACATCTCATTTACTGTTCAGAGAAGAGCAGTGTAAACAAAGACTTTAAGGTGGTATTGTTGCGAAGAAACTAACTGAAACAGCCAAAGAGCTTGAAAACGATTTGCTCAGGCCAAGGTAAACAACCGGCAGATGCCAGACCTGTTCAAATCTGTACTTTGGTAGGATGAGTGCAACTCTAAGATTTTTTAATCAAATCATTGTCTTCATGAGACGTAAATATGGTGAACAGACAATGATGGTGTGTTTGCTTCTCACAGTGAAGCATTGGGAAGGACACAGTGGAGAAGAATGAAATGCCCACCTAACAAACATGGCCACCACAACATTCTCAAGTGACTTTGACCAAACATTACAGCTAAACAACTTAACGTAATCTCTCCAAAACATATTGTTCATAATAACAGTGAATCCCCAGTGAATTAATGTGTGGGCAAAGTATGTTGTGGGGTTTGTGTCCCGGGGAAGAAGGCCGCCGACACAGGAACGCTTTTAACTCACTTTATTTGTTTAGCTTTAAGTTATTTAACTATGAAACAGAAGGAGGAGTATTGTATGTATTTCACGCCGCGTGGAGAGCCCCCTCGCTTTGCATCCGTCCCGATGCGCTACCTGGGGTGTTCTGATTCTAACCGGATGTTTCCACCCGGATGGTCTCTGGGCAGGAGGCGTGGCCTCTATGACGCATAATGGCTAGTATTGAGCGCCCGCCCCCAGTGTATTATGTTTGCCGCCATCATGTGGTCAGGTGGGGTAAATACAACGTGTATATTTATTTCTACTCCTGGCTATGTGTAGATATTACAGCCTGATGATACATGTTATTAATTCGCAACAATGTAGCAAATCTATGTATTTCTTTTACATTTTCTAGACTTGGGATTACAGGACACATGTTTGTAATGCAACGTCCACGCACGGACCAAACGACTAACTTGAACGAGACATTACTTGTGGTAAGAAACACTAGAGTGAATGGCAAGTTGAATCGCAAGACTGTCAAGCCTTGAGACCAATTAGACGGAAATGATGGGCAGCAGCCCTATAATTTGGTTTTAATTAGGGATGTCCGATATTGGCTTTTTTACCGATAACCGATATTGTTCAACTCTTAATTTCCGATACCGATATCAACCGATACCGATACCGATATATGCGGCCGTGTTTTACACTCCACGTGAAACCTCCGCTTTACAATCATTGCAAACCGCAATTTTACTATTCAACGTAGAAACTTTGAAATAATTCCAAACCACCGACATAACTACAGCTACAACTAGCGTCCCACTACACGGCCGCACACGCCCAGGCTTGTTATTGAGACGGCGCGGCGCGTTTGATGATGTCATCAAACCACGTCCTCACTTGAAACATAACGGATGTCTGAAATTATTTCAAACAAAGTGTTTATTTATTTCACATTGTCTTTGTACTAACAGAAAATGGTCGCTTGCATTCGACTCAGGACAATTAGAGCTTTCCAACAAGGTATAACATGCCATAGGCCACTTTAGTCATTTCAGGGTTCATACACATTTTGACCAAAAGATTTCCATGACTTTTCCAAGACTTTTCCATGACTTTAAACCAAATTTCCATGACCAAACATTTTGTGAAATCTCGGTGTATACATGAAAAAGTGATCAAATGTAGTATTAAAACTATGGCCAACGAACTTTTCAGTAGTATTCAGCGTATGCCTGCTTATAATTTGCACGTATTTCTTTTTAAAGCATATAAATTATTTCAAACTCAGCATAAATGAACGACCTGAAAATATGAATTAGGGATGGGCATTTTAAGATCAATTATCGATTAATCGTTATTTTTGTGGGGGTGCGCGATTGTTGACGGCGGGGGGGGGGGGACCTACGACCGACCGTATTATGACAGTCCTGGACCGGCCCAAATAGATGGACCGGCCCAAATAGATGGACCGGCCCAAAAATAATAATACACAAAATAAAAAATAAAAAATATATATATATTACGGCCGGACGGCTCGGTCTGAAATCTCCCGAACCTCCCTATGGCAGCCCGTGCCTGGTTATAGGCCTATGCGGCGCTCGTAAAAGCCGAACAATGCGCCTACATGCGCTCTTAAAGGTTTGGAAACGATCCAACAAGACTAAATCTGTATTCCAATTACAATAAGTAGCCTACTTATCGGCCAACAATAATCAAACACGGCAGTAAAAGTGGGCATTAAACTGTATAACTGTTTTGAAAAAAAGGGAAAAAAGGCCGACATATTATACAATATGCGGCCGGCGCTCGGAAAAGGCTCGCGACAAAAAGATGAGCCACACATTTAGAAACAATTGCACGAACTATCTAAAAGAAATACCTTAGTCAGAAAACAGATATGAGGCTGAACGTTTTGCTAAAATGTCACATTTATGGAAATATTTAAAATGTTGGAGCGGCTGGCTTGACCACGCGAAACCGAGAGACGGCTGTCTTGACCGCAGTACGCAATTGGTCATTAATCAATAATCGTATTTAACCGTATAACTGCACACAACTTTATTTAAAAGCAATCAAATGTAAAACATGTGTGTTTGTATTGTGGTGTCCGGTGCGTGTGGACGTGCGGCTCCTCCGGCGGAGCGGTTCATGTTAATAGCGGAGTCCGGGAGGGTTCACCTTCACGGCGTAGTTACGAGGGATGTGCGGCTATCGGCTTAAAAAATACTAAAGTGTTTTTTAAAGTTAGAAAGATATTAGATATTCAACCGATATTCACGCTCCGAATTACAGCGATCAGACACGGGGAACTAAAGCCGCGATCACCGCACCGCTTCAAGACTCACAGTATGCAACACGTCCTTTTGATCAATAACAATATAAATTGATCGACACATTTCTTAACGATCAATGATCGATCATCAATTAATTATGCCCATCCCTAATATGAATGTTACACATTTCCATGACTTTTCCAAAACTTTTGCGATTTTATTTTTTTCAAGCACTTTTCCAGGCCTGGAAATAACCATTTTAAAATTCCATGACTTTTCCAGGTTTTTCATGACCGTACGAACCCTGTCATTTTGAGCTTTTTTAAAAACCGATACCGATATTTTCCAATATTGATTTTTTATGCCAATATCGGCCAATAATATCGGTGGGCCGATAATATCGGACATCCCTAGTTTTAATAGTTTGCGTCCGAGGGACCACGAACTATGGAGGACCAAGTATGCCACGGAAATAATTAATAAATGTTTTATTGGCCTGGATTCTATTTGCCTTCCACTGTAACTCCAGCATGTCAAGTTATGTCACCTTTAAGTCATTTTTTGGTCTGTGTACAGATGTTGCATTACAAAAACGTGTCCAGCTGTAATGAAGCGGTCTAAAAAATATATCAATAAGATAAAGATTTGTTAAATACTTTCCCCATATTAATTAAGGCATGCTAGTCATGTTCTTTTTAGAAATGAGGTGCTAGCCATCCCACTTCAACGATGCTGCACTTCTTTATGCTAGAAGTCAGGAATTTAAAAATGAAAGGAATGTAATGTGTAACAGAAGCCGGTACATCCCTGGTTATGACTACACTTCTCCAAGACTAAAACAGGCAGACATTTCTGGTGAATTACAGAGAAGACTGGCAGCCATCTTGAATGTTTCACATTTGTATACAAGTTCCTTTCTCACTGTAGGTAATGGACTGCAAATAGTTTGCCTTGCAACCCACGTTTGGTTGATGTGCAGCCAGTCATCTGTGAATCAGGTCTCTTTTAACATTGTCCTGGTGTCAACACAAATGTAAATTCTCTAGACCAAACTGCCAGAGGGTTATGTAGAGGTGATGTCACTTCTAAATTATTAACTAACCAAGTGCACCTGATAAGAGGCATCTGGCTCAAATGTCTTTCTTTTTGTTTGTCATTTGCCAGCAGCAGTAAGGGTGTGTATACTTTTTTCCCAAATCATGGTTATTGTGCATGTTGGCTTCTTCTTATTTGTTGAATAAATGATAACATTGTGAAATCTGTTATGTTTGTCACTTGAGTTAGTTATGGGTTACCACATTTTAGTAAGTAGTAAGTGTCAGGTGTCCCTACTGCTGTTCGATGTCCTTCACTGCGATTGCTCTGCTGCTCACGGCAACCTCCCGGGGAGGTGCCATGTTCACCGACGACACTCCTGTAGAGCAACAAATAGTATGATTAGCATAAACAAAGCACCCCATGCGCCATAGGGATTAAATAAATAAATACTACAGATCACAACATCAGGAAGCAGTATTAAACGTACTGAATCGTACCACATACAATTTACCAATAGTGGCCATTAACTAATTGAACCCTAAATCCAGGCTGATTTGTTTTGTGATAGATAAATTAGGAAGGAATATTCTTACTAAACCTCTAAGGGAACAAGGAGGAATATCTATTGATAAGAGAAGAGTACTTAATTAATCCCGGATGGAAAATGGTTGGTCTTCACAAAGTCTGAGCGGACAAGGGAGAATGTCACAAGTGAAGGACAATATCTGCTTTTACTGGTACTTACCGGTTTCACAGTATCCTGTCTGAAGCCGATAGTCCACTGGGAAGTTTGGGGTGGATAACCCAACACTTGTGGCAAACTGCGGTAGACCAAAAGCGTGTAATTAATAACGACAATAACACTCATTAATCTTGGCTTAGTAATCTGTTAACACCGTTACACTTTGTCCCCATTTACTACATTGATTGCGCAATCTGAAAAGTACACAGAAAGATGCAAATGAATGCATCTACATAATACATGTTCCAACCAGAACATGCCGTAGTATAGATAGCGAAGTTCATACTTCTGTATTCAGTGGAGGGCCTGTGACTCGCTCTTCCCCGAGACTGTGTGTCTCGGGACTGGATCTCTCATTTGGCCGTACGGGGTTGTAACACAGCTGGTCGTAGGTCCTAGGAACACCAGGACTAGTAGCCGGACGATGTTGGCTACCCCTCGGACTGAGACTACGATGCTTTGGCCGTCTGTCGCTGGGGCTCCGGTCCCGCCTCGCGGCGCTCCGGTCCCGCCTCACGGCGCTCCGGTCCCGCCACTCGGCGTGTGTCTCCTCTGGCTGAGAGTGGGCCATCTCCCGGTGTCCCCGATGGTCCACGTCTTTCATGGGACTGCGGCGGTCGCACCGTTTCGCCTGTCCCATCTCAGACTCGGACTCCGATGAGAGCTGATCGTAAGGGTCGTAGAGGTCGACCCTGGAGGGATGAGAAAGCGGTATTTCTGAGTATCCATCTTGTAAAGATGTAAACAATCGACATCAAAAAATGGTCCCCTAAACACATATGAAGACGACCATATACAACATATAATAACTACAAAGACGTACTTCTGTGCGTTCATTGTGCTTCTGTCCTGAGAGGTGTCATCCTGTGGACTATACCCATCGGTGGGCTGGAAGGTGGACTTCCACTGTCCAGCAGAAGATGCTGAGGGTTGAAAATGAATGACATTCAAGGACACGGTATTCGTATTCATGCATCCATGCATTCATGCATCCACTGTTGCAACCCGCACGACGCGTTACGTTAACATTACCGACGCCTCAGTAACATAACACACCTTGTTCAAAGCGGTGTGCACTTGTGTGCACAAGTGGTGCTGAGTGTTTTGACTGTGACCTGACGTAACCCGTGATCTTGAGTGTGTGTGGATGACTGACTTCCTAGCCCTACCATTACGAGGCCAAAACACAGATACTAATCCTGCCGTGCTGGAGGATCAGTACCTGCTTTGCTTTGGTGGGGGGGGGCTCGTCGTGATGGAGATGGTTTCTTCATCGCTTTCCTCGGGGCGATGGAGGAGCCGCTGGCAGCCCTGAAGCACAGTCTGTTGACTCAATTCAACACACACACACACACACACGCACGAGAGCATCATCACACAAGGAAACCGTGAAAAATAAAACCGCACTAGACGATCACCAACATCTTATATATAACGTTATCTTACACATGACAGGCGCTTATCTCGCTTCCGTGCAGCCGGAAGCGTTCACCAACAAACACAACCATGCTAGCCATGCTAGCTTAGCGTCGCCTCTTGTAAACCGTTAGCCTATTCACTATAACACTCGTTGCTATGGCAACAAAATAAATATATATATACCATGCCGTATATCATCCCGTGGAGAACCCCCCGCCACAAAGTCAAAACTTATTCGTGTTATATAAACTATCTTGTGGTTTGGTTTTACCCTCCCGGTCGCGGTGGATGTGGTGGGACAGCTCCTTCGAGATGCTTCACTTGGACGTACGAATGGCTGCGCCTGTGGTCCATTTTGGGAGGAGGGGGAGGAGGGGGGGGGGGGGATCACGGACGGTACCCAGAACTATCCCACCACCACCACCACCGAGACCACCAGCACCACCGAGACGGACGGGGGGGGCGGGGGCTGAGATCCGACTACCAGAGTCCACCAACAGATGGGAGCATCCTCTTACGTTGAACGTCATGACGTGTGGACCTGGACCCCCAGACGCTGTGCTCCAGTTCTCCCCGAGGAGGAAGAGGAGGAGGAAGAGGAAGAGGAGGAGGAGACCACACTGTGCTTACAAGCCATTGCATGTGCTCTGTGCTGGCTGAGGGAGTGTATGGCCATGTGGCGCAGTCATATCATTATTTTATGTTAATGTCTTGTACAATCCCACTCTCCAGATGAACTGAAGCCTTCCTGGTGGATAGTCTTTATTTGTGTTAACAGCATGCTATTTTTAGGCATTCACACTATTGAGTGAATGCTTTAAAGGAGTCCTGAAGGAGCAGGTATGGTTATTAAGCATCTCACTGCAGATGCCGACATGTAGGCCACCACGGATAGGACACAATACCTTTTGGATTCAGAGTCCAACACCTTAGCGATCCTGCCAACCTCTTTTTCTAATCATGTTGTCGTGCTGAGCTAGAAACATTCAGTCATTACGATGATGAAGCATGTCTGAAAGGTTTCCCTCGCATGCGGTGAAGTTTGCACAGCCATCATGCACAACAATACTGTATGCAGTTGTGAAACTAGCAACAGCAACTGATTTAAAGAGCACGCTATGGACAGGACATACGTCACTTCCACAAACATGAACTAGACAAGAAACAATCTAATTTTTGGTTTTATTGTGCCACAGCATGACCTTTGAGCATGTGATCATTAAGGAGGTACAGTTGCTGTCAAGATGAGAAGAACGGCTTTGTACTTTATACACAAATACATTAGAAGCAAACAAAAAACGAGTTCGCATTACAATGTTCTGAAATGTACACTTAAACTAGGTATAATCACAATAATAGTGGGATAAATTAACATGTTTTTTTTCAAAAACAAATAACACAACAAAACCATATAAATGTTAGGAAAAATATATCTCCCTTTTGTTGACTGTGTTCTTGTGGGTAATTTCATGAATGGACAAGATTAAGGTATGCATGGCCTTTGTAGCCATTATAGCTGAAGCCTTCACCAAACAATTAGAACACATCTCAAGGTACAGACGAACTCCTGCACTTTAGGCCTTAGTCAATATACAATCTTTGCCCTAACGAGGTGGAAGTCCAATAGTGGCTCGTACCCGTCACGTAAGTTAGACAACGCAAGCTACATTTCTGTCCGTATCTAAGTGCACAAATCTTTTTGGGGGCCTACGAGACGTGGTGAAATAAATACAAACATGTTATATTTAATAACCTACCTATAAAAAAAAAATCTATTGTACGATTTCATTTTATAGTTGCACTATATATATATAGAGAGAGAAAATGCCCAAATGGACAGTGTATGAATCGATTTATAGAAATCATAAAAACATAAAATGCCTTTTTTGGCTGTTTGTTTTGACAGTCCTCACTGTAAAAAAAATTTAGCAGCAATTAAGGCAAAAGGCTGTTCCCCATGGTTACAATTATACCTGAGTACCTAGGACAATATAATAATGTTACATGTACACATCATTACAGAAACAACTTTGGTGTATGGAATATTACAACGTGAACATAAGTATTTTGCTGTTTTAAAACACAAAGCTAGGCAATGGTAAAAGTTAATAACTAAACAGCTGCATTAAGTCACAAACACATCAGAAATAACTTTGTTCTTCTCTTTGTCTTCTCTTGTGTATTACCAATTGAACAATCTCTCATCTATTGTGCTAGAACAATAATCATTAAAATAATCAAAAACTTTTTTTTTTGTTGCTATGTTAATAAAAATATTATTAAAGGGTACAATCTCATGGGCTCTGCTAACTTTTAAAGCTGCCAGCCTAGCCGTGTGTCCGCTGTTCCCGTTTTCTGCTATACGCCATTTGTGAAGGAAACATTGGTCTCTCGGCTGATACTTTCTTTTACTTCCACTGGCAGTGAGTTAAAGAGGTGGTCTTCAACAACTAGGCAGTTCTTGCGCAGCAAACGACAGTTGCCCAACTGGGCAGGCAGTCGGTCTAGACAGTTCCCTCTGAGCTCGAGCTGAGTCAGCTGGACAAGCTGACCCACCGTCTCTGGCAGAACGGTGAGCCCATTGTTTCCCAGACACAGCGCCTTGAGCTTGTTGCATCTGAACAGTTGTTTGGGCAGCAGCTCCAATTTGTTGGAGTTAATCGCCAGGTGTTGAAGGTTATGGAGGAGTCCTACGTCTGGTGGGAGCACTGTAATGGAATTGTGGCCTACATCCAGATGTCTTAGTTTGGGCAACGTGAACAAGGCTGGAGGCAGGGTCTCCAGTTTGTTGTGGGACAGGTGGAGTGCCTCTAAAGTTTTCACTTGGCCGATGGAAGCCGGAATGCTTATTATTTTGTTGTGCCACAGTTTAAGGCAAGTCAGCCTCTTGAGGTGTTGAAAGCTGATGACCTCCTCTATGGTTCGGATGTTGTTGGACTTTAGGTCAAGTTCCTGTAGGTTGGTCAGGCTGAAAATAGCATGCGGAATGCGCTCCAACTCACAGCTATGCAGCTCTAGTTCAGCAAGGTTAGTCATCTTTTTAAGACTATTGAGTACCACTAATTTGGTGTCATCATTGTGCACCACTAATCTTACTAGATGTGGTGAGAGCTCTGTGATATTTGTGGGCATTTTTGTGAGATTGCTCTTCAGATATAATGTTTTGAGGCGTTTCAAATCCCGCATGGACTCCAGACCTATCATTTTGTTATTTTCCGAGCTCAAGTTCCCAACTAGATTGAGCTCCCTCAGGCTTCTCAGCAAATACACCCAATTGGGAATCTCTGCAACATCAGTGAACTTCACGTGAAGGCAGCGGAGATGGTCGCGGAGGAATGCAAAGGCATTCTGCTCTACTTTGGCTGGGCAGTGGCAAAGATGCAGCTCCTGCAGGCTTGTCATCTGAGAAACCTTTGCTGAGAACCTCACCTCTGGAATCAGTTCCAGCTTAAGCACGTCCAGGTCAGTGAGATCAAACACGGCGTTGGGGAGGCCTGAGAGCATGAAGAGGTACAGCTCCTGCTGATCCTGTGCATTCCGCGTCACAAGCTGCCTCAATTTTTCAAAAGTCCACTCGTGATTAAGACTGATCTCTCTCAGCTTGTTTTCGCTGACTTCCGACAAGAATACACCGAAACGCTTGGAGTAGAGTTGGTCATACTGGTCGACCATGTGTAACAGGAACGCAAAGTCGTTTTTGACATCTGGAATGTCACTGAAGCTGCTCTCCTCTCTGACCTTCTCAAACGAGTACTCTTTGAGCGGCCGCCGGAATAGCCAGAACAGAGAATAAAGGCACACCATCCCGTAGATCATAATCAAAGCCATGTAGCTGAGAAGAAGCTTTCGTAGCATGAAAGCCATGTTGTGGGTGCAAAAGAACTGAGTGTACCCTGTCAGATGTTTAATATCGGGCACGCACGTGTGCTTGAACTCGATGGCGGCCATAAAAGTGGACGTGTAGGACAGAATCAAAATGAACTTGACCGTTTTGACAATGGTCTGAGCGACGTACAGCTTGTAAATGAAGTCGCTGTCCTCCACGTGGGCCCGGAATTTTCTCACCTTCTCAAATAGAGCCTTGGCCTGCTCGCCGTCTTTCTTGTCCAGGATCGTCAAACTACTCGGGACCTCGACGATGGGCTTATCGGCGGAGAACCTGACCCCGCTATTTCCGAGCATGGGCGTGTTGGCGTCCGTGCCCTCTTCTTTGCCCTCCGACGACACGTGTTTCGGGGCGGACGTCGTCCCCGTCAGCCTCTGCTTGTTCTCTTCCGAGTCCTCGCAGGCGGTCTCGGACAGAGCCTTGGTGGTCCAGGGAGACTCAAAACATCGACCCAGGATGGAGACAAAGTGCTCGATCTTTGAGCTGGTTTTGGGGTATTTGAACCAGAAATTACTGCTGACCATCAGTACAAGGGTGTGGATGAGGGTGAGGTATGGGAAGTACTTGGAATACCAAGGCAAGGCAACGTGGTAGCACATTTGGTTGACAAAGATATATTGTTGATAGTCCATGTTGGTGCTGATCCCTGACGGCTGAGGTTGTCTTGTGTACTTTTCTGCCTTGACGGTGGCAGTGTGTGCATGTGACGTGTGCATCTTGTGGACCTCACTGTCAGGTAAGTCCCTCGGTATGTTCGGAGTGGCGATGGACAGCGTCGCCACACTGACCACTTGTGTGGTCGCCTCCTTTGGACTTTGTGTGGAGAAAGGTTTAGGCCCCGCCCCCGACGTCTGCTCTGGCCCCTCTAGAATGGGAAGGCACGCCACCTGGTCCTTGGTGATCTGCATCGTCATGGCGAATATAGCCAGCATGAGCATGATCACGCCTAGGTAGTCCATGAAGACGTCCCACCATGGCTTTAGGATGCGGTACGTCGGTTGGATGTCGTTCAGCGACGCAACCTCCGTGAGAGTGAACATCCCTGCAATTAAGGAGATAGAAGAATGCGTTTTGGAATCAAAAGCAGTTGGTTAACGATGCACATGTTAAAACCACATTGAAAATATACCCTTCTTTAAACTTTAAAAAAAGGTCAACGCGTTTCCATTTTTCCAAACCGCCGGTGATGAACTCCAGAAGGTTTCTTGTTATCTTATGAGTCAAGTTTCCTTGAACGTGAAAGTACAATACTACATCAACAACCGGCCCAGAGGGGTTTTCAATTTTGCAATATCTCAAAAGGCGAGGGAAGGAATTGTGTCACACACGTGTTTCTCCGGTGCACAATACAGCTCACCAATGTCACCATACATTAAACATTGACTCAAAGCAATGAATGTGGGGGTTCTGTTTTTTTTTTATTGTGTAGTATTTGTAGACAAAAGGGGGGCCTCCCATAGACAAACAACAGATAAGGAACCGCAACTGGTGGGAATATAATGTCATTGTGCTGATATCAAACTTAATTTTAAATTTAAAAAAAAACAAAAAAACCATTAAGCCCTACCTGGATTCCGCCCTTGCCGCCAACAGATATAGACCTGCTGTGACTCACGACACGTGCATCTCCACCGCACCGCTAAGAAAAGCCATGTGTGCGTTTTATGCTCCTTTTGTTACGCGCTACTTCCTGTATGTGGACAGTAACCGTTGCTCTCCTCTCGTAACGTCTGTAACCTTAACTGCTGGCTAACTTCAAGTCATTTTCTATATTTAAGTCGTGTTGTCGGGAAGAAAAAGGAAAAAAAATGCAATTATCACAACTTACCCCCAATTATTAACCGTATCCGCCGCCGGCGCTACGCAACAACGCGATGTTCTCGTTACGTTACGTAAAAAAAAAACAAAAAAAACGGAGGTGAGCCACAAAAACCCGACAAACCTCGTCGTTTTCGACGAAAACCTTCATGTCTGGACCCGAGTTATGGACCCGGACTTTAAGAGATTAATAGGTTACGGGCTGAGGATCCGGTTCGTTAATTATTCACTTATCTCCGCTGACCTTTTTGAACGCATGCGACGGTCTGGTCCGATCACGCTTTAACTGGCGACGTCCAGAAATATTAACATTAAAATTAAATAAGGAAAAAAAACGCGTGGTGAGACGTGGTTTTAATGAAACAACGAGGTGGTGTTATTATTTTTAATAGGACCACCGTGGTTGTGGGTTGGTTGGTTGGTGTGTGTGTGTGTGTGGGGGGGGGGGGGTGTCAGGTGACTGGGACCCGGACCACTGGTGACCCGGACCACTGGGGACCAGGACCACTGGGGACCCGGTTAACAGTTTCACGGTATCAATAGTAATACTAGTAGTAGTATGCAAAACACACACACACACACACACACACACGTATAAATGGCGATGTACTTACTGTGTATCGGGTGTTATCGCCAACTACTCTGTCTTTGGTCGACACCCCATGCTCACTCTTTTAAAAAAGAAAAGGGGAAAAAACCCGCAATAGTCCGAGGTCATGGCACTTCCAGGTGGGGGGGGGGGGGGGGGGCGGCGTGCGCGAGGCGTGCGTGCGTCCGTCCGTCCGCGACACCGCCGACGTTAAGACACACTCCCCACGTCCGGAGACCAGAGCCGTCTCAGCCCGCCGCAAGTTGGACACAATATGCGCAGATGATCTCTCTCTCTCCCCCTCTCTCTCTCTCCCCCCCCCCCCCCCCTTGCTCGCTCCCGTCCGCGGCTTGAGAGAGAGAGGTGGTCCCGTGGCGTTATCCCCCTCTCCTCATTGGAGGATGGCCCTGTAAGCCCTCTGCGCGCACACGCACACACACGCAAACGCGCATGCGCACGCACGCATGCACGCACACACGCACACTACCACACTTATCTTACGTTTTCAACTGTACCAAGGTCCCCCTGGGAGGGAGGATTGCCGGCAACAGGCGTGTAGAAAAGAAAGAGCCAGTATAATATATAATATATATACATATATATACTCACCTATGCACCATGCACACGCATGCCACGACACCGGTGTGTTACAAGTGATCTGTCCAGCCTATCTGCATCTACGGTATCTGTCTTTTTCCCCCCTGGCTATCTGTGTCTGGCATGCATGCATGCAGGCAGCTGCCTGTCTGTCTGTCTGCCTGGCTGGCTGTTCCACCCAATAACTACAATCCGAGACAGACAGGGTGGTTGTGCTGAATTGCATCCAGTCACTGTGCAGGTGGAGAAGCCGCCATGGCCAGGATATCGCAGGATGTGGGAGACTAGAGGTGTTGTCTCCTGAGTTTCAACATGATACAGGTTTCAACCGGTCCTGGGCTGCTGGTACTCACAGTGTGCGCTCACTCCTCCCATGTGCGCTTAGACAGAGAGAGAGAGAGAGAGAGAGAGAGAGAGAGAGAGAGAGAGAGAGAGAGAGAGGAAGCAAAGAGGGAGAAAAAGCTTTGAGAGGCATCTCTGCCTTCACTGGTTGTGGATACAGTAGGTTGTGAAAAGGGCGTCAGGGGGGAATTGAATTTGAGCTTTTTTTCTGCACAGAAGGCAGCCCCACAGACAAATATCCCTGTCCAAAAATAGGCTTTCTTGGCACTGCCATGCTCACTCCAATAAAATATACTCATTATTTTTTATGAAACCATTATTACATTACATTATTATTATTATTATTATTATTATTATTACTACTACTAAATAATGAACTACCTATTATACGAATCTAACCATGGTGGCTTTGATGGCCACTGGTAAAAAAAAAAAAAAAAGAAGCTTAAAGCCACTTATGGTTGGTAGAAAATGTCAGTGGTTAGTCAGAGCCCTAGCGAACAATGGTGGTGGTGTTACAGACTGTCTTCACTCCTGACCTGCAGATGGTGCGGCTGAGCCCTCTGACTCCACTGGGTGGGCGGCCAGGGCGTGGCGTGGGGTGTGAAGTGGTAATACTGTAGTGTGTGTAGGGTAAGGTGGGATTATCGCACTAGGGGAGGGCAGTCATGGTAACCAACGCCGTATGGTATGTGGTCGGTCTCCCCCCCCCCCTCTCTCTCTCTGTCTCTCTCTGTCTCTGTCTTTCTCTCTCTCTCTTTCTCTCTGTCTCTGTCCTCTCTCTCTCTCCCCCCCCTCTCTCTGTCTCTCCCCCCCCCCCCCCCTCTTCTCTCTCTCTCTCTCTTTCTCTCTCTCTCCCCCCCCCCCTCTCTCTCTCTCTCTCTCTCTCTTTCTCTCTCTCCCCCCCCTCTCTCTCTCTCTCTCTCTCTCTCTCCCCCCTCGCCTCCTCTCTCTCTCTTTCTCTCTCTCCCCCCCCCCCTCTCTCTCTCTCTCTCTCTCTCTCTCTCTCTCTCCCCCTCGCCTCCTCTCTCTCTTTCTCTCTCTCTCCCCCCCCCCTCCTCTCTCTCTCTCTCTCTCTCTTCTCTCTCTCTCTCTCCTCCCCCCCCCCCTCCTCTCTCTCTCTCTCTCTCTCTCTCTCTCTCTCTCTCTCTCCTCTCTCTCTCCTCCCCTCTCTCTCTCTCCCCCTCCCCTCTCTCTCTCTCTCTCTCTCTCTCTCTCTCTCTCTCTCTCTCTCTCTCTCTCTCTCCCTCTGTCTCTCTCTCTCTCTGGGCTTTCAGGAAGGTCTTCCTCTTGAGTGGGCGGAGCTAGTGGGTAATTAGGGTCAGCGGGCAGCCGATACCCCTGGCAACCAGGTCAATGTGTATGTTGTGTCCTGTCTCACCCACGTGCGCACACACACACACACACACACACACACACACACACACACACACACACACATCACCTCAGTGTTAATCTGTAAATCAAATAAAATGATTGGTTACGTCGGTTACAAACTGGAACAACCAATTATACAGTGATGATACAGTGATGATACAGTAAATCCTTATACTCACACATCGGGGTGTAAGGATCATGAATGTTTGTTGTGTTGTTGTGTGTTTAAGAGGAAGACACAAAAAGAAACACTGAACACTATAGCTTGCTTTGTCATAGTTCCTCAGGCCTTGACAGTGGGGCTTTTCACACATTAGGGTCAGGGTTCACCATCTCATCGCCCTATCAGAGCTGGGACCCATGGACTGCAGGAAGTGGACAGTGAATACAAGAAACATTATAACTTAGCTTGTGCAAGGATATTATACTAAAATTAATTAATGAAATGAATTGTTTATTTTAATGACTTTGTATTATGTTCAATGTAGGAACAGCTTTTTGTTTTGAATATGTCAAGGTTTAAGGGAGTATGAAACATGTAGTCTGTCTTGTATCAGTCAACTATTTTATTCAGTGATATTTATTTACTTTTTATTTTATACGTTTACTTTTGATATTTATTTACTTTTTATTCAAAAGTCAAAAATAAATGCAAATGTATCCTACAAATGTGACGTAGTTCTATTATAATTAGGCCTAGTTATCTAATTTAATAATTGACTATTAGCACGAAACGTCGACCCTCAACAGGCTCAAGCCTGCGGGTTAATGTGTGTATATTCTAGTTTAATAACGGTGTAAAACAGTTATGGACACCGTGAGTCAAGGCGACCAGGAAGAAAGCCCCAAGTTTACAGTTGGACCGTAAAAAAAGAAGAAAAAAAGCGTTCGCTTTTCGTACGTGTATTTTGAGCCTCCTCCCGACCTGTTGTTTTGTGGACACGTGGTCTGAAAAATCTATAAATAGAGGTAGAGGAATCCATTGTTCGAGTGTGTTGACTGGCTGGGGAAGCTATTCGGTGACATGGCGTCGACAAGCCGGTGCGTATAAACTGTTAAAAAAAACATGTAATTTGGTTACTTTGTGTGTGATACTTGACATACGTGTTGTTAACAAACAGTCGAGTTGTGAAAAAAAATCCCCTAAATGCCACGACACCGTCGGTCCTACAACTTGCTAACTCGGTATCTTTGAGCTATTTACTGGTGTGCCATGGATACGCTAAAACGTTGACGATCAAAAACTTCATCCCTTAGGGAAAGGGATTGATTAATGATTTTAAATCCACCCATCGTGCTGGTGTAACACCACTGCTGTTACTTTGCCATTTGTGTAATGGACTTCTGACTTAACCGTTTTTTCCTTTTTATGAACCATGTTACCACTATGCTAACCGATGTGTCACCCGTCCATCTTAACCGTCACCACCGAGTTTCAGTATTACTACACAGCGTTACACATTTGCATTTAACAAAGCAAAAAAAATATCAGAAAGGAAACACAATTCAACAAAAAAAAAAGGTCAGATCTTGTCTAGGTTGTGCACTACGCGTCGGATTGCCTTTTGTTTCGTGACGTTTGACGTTTGTTTTTTTTTCCTCCACAATGCTCCACTAGCAGTAGTGGATGGAGGCGACGACGCGTCGTGACCTCGTCGGTGGGGATCCCGTGACTTGGGCTGTACATTGCTGGGGGGGGGGGGGGGGGGGGACTGGTGGTCGTTGTACAACTGGCATGAGGGCATTTTCTGTTTCATCTGCTTCATTGTCTGGACACACACACACACACACACACACACACACACACACACACACACACACACACACACACACACACACACTTACAGTTCAACACGATGTCACCACCTAGCAAGACAGGAAAGTGTGGTTTTCTCCTCTGATCTGACTTGTGTGTTTATTCTAATGTGTGTAGGCCATAAGACAATTCAGCCATTGTCAGCCGAATAAACAGATGAATAGGCGGCACACTCGTGTTGAACTTTTGGATGTAACTTTAGTCATCTGATGTCTGATGGAAACGTCACTTGACTTCATTACGCCATGAAGGAAACGTAGCGGATCCAACCGTGTTGTTGTTGCGATGGTCAGCCCTACACCTGTGTGTGACTCACTCGTGTCGTCACCCACTCACATTCTGTCTATGTGGTGTTTTTCCCTCTCTGTAGCGGTGAGGCCCTGGCGCTACCCAGAGTTTCGTGCCCAAACCACCCCGATGCCTTGCTGGTGGAGGACTACAGAGCCGGGGACATGATCTGCCCCGAGTGCGGCCTTGTTGTCGGTGAGTACTAGCGCTCGAGAAGCTAGCGGCAGGTGTTGCTTCCGCGCTGTCCAGATGTTGCCACATCAGCACACATCTTTTTTTTTTCTCCCATTTGACTGCCTTTTCCCTACACCTGTCCATTAAACGTTTGAGTATATTAGAATCAAAAAATGCCATTAGAAAATAGGAACACACTTTATAGTAACAAGTTCAGTTATTGCTATGGAAAGGAAATGGGTTGGCACACACAAGTTCTCGATTGTTTAAGAACTTAAAATGGTGTGTAACTGTTAATCAATTGACCCTTTCAATGGTGATAGTGGTATCTTGCTGACAAAAGCCCTGTCCCTGTGCTAAGCCTTGATTAAATATTGCTGGATGTGAAATGGGTCATGATCAATTGATCAAACAGGGCTACAACAAATGATTATTCTGATGGTTGATTAGTCTGATGAGTATTGCAAGTGACTGCTCTAACCTGAGCACCTGCACACTCACCATGTCATGCTGCCTGGTCAGTACAATGTAAATACACATTTGACGATCATTTCAAAAACGAGACATTCGCAGTACAGCTGCAACTAATTATTATTTAGATCGATATTATCTCTGATCAATGTCACTCTGGTGGTCATTGATTAATAATTATGGTCATAGAAGTTTCGTTTAGGTTCCATTTTTTTAATTCTGTGATGATGGATCGGGTCAAATATGTGTATTGGACATAAAGGGAAAGAAGAAAAGTTACAGCTTTAACATTTTCTGAGTCCTGATTAGTCAAATTATATTTAAGATTTTTAATAGAACAGAAACCACAAAGGAGATTTGAAAGTGAAAGTATGGTTTCCTTCCGGAGACATGCTTGTCTGGAACGAGAGTGCAGCCATTATCTGTAATAGGGCAGCAACCCAAGCACACATCCATCTCCACTGGAGACAGACAGGGTGATGCTCATTGGTTCAACTGTAAGAAGACGTTACAAATCAGTTTGCCTGTTAAGAAAAGAAAGATGGCTTTGTCTGGTGTAAAAAAAATGTGGTGCTCACATCATGTGACCGATGAAATTGTGAGCCAGGCTCCCCCTACAGCAAAAATCTTCTAACCATGGTTTCTGATTCCTATAACTACTCTGCACTCTGTCCAACTGTTGTTTAGGAACTATGTTGTGCAGCACACAGGCTTGTTTCTTTACAGCTACTCCTTTGCTTGTATGCTTTGATTTGTTCTCAGCCTCACTTGTAAATGGTCTTTGGGATAAACCCAAAGACCTGGATGACACCTAATGAGCCCCCTGCGGACTGACCCCCTGGGGTGATGAAGGGCGTCTCTCTCTGATGCAACCCCCTGCTCAGTCTGTGTTCACCCCGCCCTCCCTCGGCCTTGCCTGGGCTGCGAGGGGGGAGGATGAGTCGGGTTGCATCTGGGTGCTTGAAGGGTTCATGGGGTTGGGTTGGGAAGGGGGCTAAATGGATTATAATATCACAAATCTAATCCTCCTGCCTTAATGCATATTTCAAGCAATAGACCAGTAGGAGATGGATGAGAGTGGGGCCGTCGGTAACGGCCATGTTGTACAGTGCTTTCCTGTTTTTGTTTTTTTGTACATCCTCTAGTGTTGTTATCCTTTTCAACACCAGTTCAACACAGACGGTGTACATGTGAAGGTACATCATAGCTGAAAGGATGGAAAGTAACAAAGGGAGAGAAGGAATGAAAAGGAGACATGAAACAAAGACTAGGGCCTATATGATGTACAGTAGTGTTTTTGTTGGTGTATGTACACAGACAGACAGACAACCTAAACTTAATTGAGTCGAATCCAATAAAGCTAATCAACCAACCCTCTTTAATCAACCAACCCACGTATCTGCCCTCTTTTACTCAATAGCTGGGTACCACATATGCTCTCTTGTCTTTCCACTGTTGGGGAATGATTGCCCGGTCCTTAATGCTGAACTCCATGTAGTCGCAGTCACTTTTGTGAACTGCAAAATAGGACGCCTCATTGTATTGGCCAGTGCCAAATTCCAATAGCCCAGCGTGATATGCCTTTGCAATGCCAAAATCTTTATTTAAAACCTTCAGATGCTAACTTGCTTGGGCATCTGGGATCACTAGTGTGCTACAATTGCACTAATAGAAGTGTAGTAGTTACCTTAGTATGCGTCCTGCTTACCCAAGTCTGTACCAATATGTTTCAGCTTGTTTAGTCTAGATGTGTAGATCTTCCTGTCGTCCCCATAATGTGTTTTTGTATGGTTGAGAAGCCCCAGAAGAAAAGGTTTTTATTTTGTCATGCAGATCGGGAACTTGTTTGAGTTTGTTGTTTCCACCAATAGAGGAAAATATGCCTGCAGCTCCACCAGCTGTCTACAGTATATCAAATAACTGGTGTGTGTGTGTGTCAGTCATCAGGTGTACAACAGTGCTCCGGGTGGTGCATGGCAAACCAAAGCTACTGGTTTGAATTTGTGTGACCCTCTCCCCATCACCTAGGCGACCGTGTGATTGACGTGGGTTCAGAATGGAGAACCTTCACCAATGAGAAAGCCACCAAAGACCCGTCCAGAGTGGGTGACGCCCAGAACCCGCTGCTCAACGGGGGCGACCTCACCACCATGATCAGCAAGGTGAGAGACACTGCCACTGCTTTCCATGGCGGCCATGATGGGTGTACCCATTTCTAGTTTAAAAGACAAAAAAGTTAAAAAGTTAATGAAGCACGACCAAGATAAGATGTGCTTAATTAATCCCAGATGGGAAATCAGTATGTCACAGCATAACGTGCAAGAGATAAAAGAAAATTAAATATGGGTAAGAGGGTTCAAAGTCAAACAATGCAAATTAAGGGGGCTAGAAACAAAACGGGCAGTCATAAGTCTTGTCTTGTTTGAAAGCGCACGACGCCGCCAGGTTAGTGGAACCATTTACAAGTCAAGTCTGAGGGATTAAATGGAAATAATAAAACCACGGCGGTACGGCACGCCGGTGGGAGGCCACCCGAGGCCTCTAAACAACCGGGAGGGGAATTTGGCGATGAATGACGTCATTGACCGCAATGTAGGAACTAGGAAAGCCAAACGCATTAGTGCCCCCTTTCTATGAATTGTCAAGCATAGAAGGACTTTGTGTCGTTTGAGGCACAGCTGAGAATGAGTTGTGAAAAAGTCCAGCCAGAGATCAAAGCGGGCCTAAGCCGTTCCATGTCGGTTCTAGTGAGACGCGATGAGACAATAATTCCTAACCATAACCGACAACCGCGGTAACATTCCCAACGTGATTTTCTTTCATGTGGCTTTTTTTTTTTTAGGCACCAAGTTGGCTTTGGGCCGATGGCCGTTATTTGACTCTTTTGTAAATCTGGGGACTAATTACGAAGTCTTGTTATGAATCGAGTTGCTAAGGTTGTCACTGGAGCCGCAGGTCATCAGGTGGGACTATGAGGCGTGTAGCTGTGTGACACTAGTGTTGCCATGGAGATTGTTCCCATGGTTGCAGCCAGGTGATGGTTGGGCCCTGGTGGGAGAACATTGAGGCTGAACGAGATGGGGCACTGACCCAGTTTGCTGGCTAGTAGTAGCAGCTTATGCAACAGGATCTTTTATAGTGGTACCAAACATTAAAGCATACTATGAACACGCCAGATGACTGAGAGGTTATTTTTAATGTTTAGACCGACTTCCTCTAAAAGCCTTTCTCTCATTCAAAATTGGATGAGAGGACCATTGCCACTGTAAGAAATAAGAATATTTATTGCTAAACTCTGAACTTTTCCAAAAGGGATGTCTTAAATGACCATGCTGTTTGACAAACAGCCAAGAAAGTGTAAGAGGATTAATTTTATAGTATGTCGAAACATTTGCGTTTGTAAAGCTATATGAGCTGAACTTCCTTTCTACATGATGAATGACTAGAACAATTAGACACCACAGTGAATCTTGGGTCTTAGTAGCTTATCTTCCCATGAGCCTCCTCACTGTATCCGCACTAAACCCGGGAGGCTGTGGTCTCCAATAGGGTACCGGCGCCGCCAGCTTCGATGAGTTTGGAAACTCCAAGTACCAGAACCGCCGCACCATGAGCAGCTCGGACCGGGCCATGCTGAACGCCTTTAAGGAGATCACCACCATGGCCGACCGTATCAACCTCCCCAGGAACATCATCGTAAGTTACACACTTGTACTGGTACCACGGCTATTTGGTATCATGGTACTGGCTATTTAATGCATGCATGGAGGCAGTGCTGGGCAGGATAGCCATATTATATTGTTAGCGTGATACGAGACAAGATATCTATTGTCTTTAGATTTTGGTTATCCTAATATCATGATATAGCATAGGTGTTATCTTTTCCTGGTTTTAAAGGATGAATTACAATGAACCAATGAAAAAAATTAAGAAAACTTCATTTGTCAAGTGTTTATTTACTTATTTATTGAATTACCAGAAAACATGCTATATTGTGATATATATCGCTATGGAGATATTAAATTACCTATACCGGGATAGAAGATTTGGTCCATATCGCCCAGCCCTACATGGAGGTATTCCTCAATAGAATATACTGTCAAAGTTAGATGAAGCTACGCATGGCTGAACCGCTTGCATTCAATCCTCCTGAATAAACCCGGCTGCGTAAGATTTTCACATTGCCATTTCTTCACGTGTGCCTTACAATGATCTTGGAAAATTGGTAACTGAAAAAAACACCAAGGACGTCACAGCCTGCGTGCGAGTTGAATTAAATGGGACCCACCAGGACAAAACCCATTGTGCTTTGTCGCCCCCAAGGACAGAACAAATAACTTATTCAAGCAAGTTTACGAACAGAAGAGCCTGAAAGGTCGCGCAAATGACGCCATCGCCTCCGCCTGCCTCTACATCGCCTGCCGACAGGAAGGAGTCCCCAGAACATTTAAAGGTTAGTTTACCCCAACACCACACACACACCTCAAAAAGCCTCACAGCCTGGGGTGCGCCGCCACCGCTCACCACCGACCACCGCTCACCACCGCCGCCACACAGCCTGTGACAGTGGAGGTTAATAATAGAATGTCTCTGAACATCAGTCCATCGGTGGCTGCTATCCCTGCCTTTACCGTCGCTGGGATTCAGCGACCTTTCTTTTGAATTGGTTATTTTTTTAAGATGAAGACTTTTTTATAATAATAATAATAATAATTAATGATGATAATAATTATAAAATAAAATAATAAAATAATAATACATTAAACTTGTATAGTGCTTTTCTAAATCCTCAGACACTTCAGAGGGAACACGCAGGGTAAAATAATTGAATAGGTACACGTATAAATAAAAGACGAGACAGGTAGTTAAACTAGTGGAAACATGAAAAGGGAGGGAGGGAAGGCGGCTAACTGACTAACGCCTGCGTGGAGCGGCGGGAATGATGGCTGGGCGTTCGCCTGTTGGATGTGGTTGGGGAGAGCGTTCCAGAGAGAGGGTGCGGCAACTGAAAAGGCCCCGTCGCCCCGGGTCCAGAGCTCGGTCCTGGGGGTTTTGAGAGGGGTTGTGTACGCAGACCGGCATCGGGTAGGGGAGGGGTGGAGGAGCAGGTGGGAGAGGTGGGGGAGGGGCCAGGTTATTTATGACTCGGTAGGCGGTGAGTAGTATTTCAAAGTGAATCCCGTATTTAACCGGGAGCCAGTGGACGTTGTAAACGTATTGAGGTTTATTGAGGATTTGGTCGGGTGAACCGTGGAGGATGCTGTTGCGGTAATCGAGTCTGGAAGTTAGGAGGGCATGGATGAGCGTTTCTGCAGCGGCAACGGACAGGGAGGGCCGGAGGCGGGCAATGTTCCCGAGGTGGATGAAGGCGGTGTTTGTGACCTGGTTGGCGTGAGGTGGGAACAAGAGGGGATGGGGGGGGGGGGTCGAGGATGATTTCAAGGTTGCAGACCTGGGTGGGAGGTGGGGACAATGGAGCAATCGATGAGGATTTCAGATTTATTGCAGTTGCAGTTAAAAGTGTGCTACTTAGCAGACGCGTTTTATCTAAAAGTACTTGCAGTGAATTCAGATGCATGTCACGAATGTGCAGGTACAGACCAGGGGGGGAATCGAACCCAGAACTTTCGGCTCCGAGTCAAACACCCCAACCACTAGAGTAGTCTATCCTGCCCTAACATAGTTGCATAGTACCTTTTTTTTGGGGGGGGGGGTGTAAATAAAATCCTCTTACCTTGGTCACTTTAACAAAGAGGTAACATAGTTTCTTGTGAGCTTCTGTAAAAGCCCAACCAAACAAACACGTCCGCTCCTCCCGCAGAGATCTGCGCCGTGTCCCGCATCTCCAAGAAGGAGATCGGCCGCTGCTTCAAGCTGATCCTGAAGGCCCTGGAGACCAGCGTGGACCTCATCACCACCGGGGACTTCATGTCCCGCTTCTGCTCCAACCTCGGCCTGCCCAAGCAGGTGCAGATGGCCGCCACCTTCATCGCCCGCAAGGCAGTGGAGCTGGACCTGGTGCCCGGCCGCAGCCCCATCTCTGTGGCCGCCGCCGCCATCTACATGGCCTCCCAGGCCTCCGCCGAGAAGAAGACCCAGAAAGGTGAGAGAAGAAGGGGGGAGAGACGCGCCTTGGTGGACATGAGTTCAGTCGCTCGGCGGTATTTGGCGTTTGGGTAATCGTCTGGGGAAGAGTTTCATTGCATGCATTTCCTGTTGTATTTGGTTGGTCACTTAAAGGTGCAGTGCGTCGAATGTTGTGGCATCTAGGGAAACAGACTTGGCAGAAGTGGAATATATAGTATGTTTTAATTAGCGTGTAAACCCATTAAAATAAGAATCGTGTTTTGGTGTCCTTAGAATGAGCCGTTTATATCTACATAGGGAGCGGGTCTAGAGAGGACGCATTTTTTTAATTTTAGCACATAACGATCATAATCGCCATCTTACTTGGACTTGATGTATTGTATGTATATGTATATAATGTATTGTAACTTAATGCAATTTATAAATCGATCAAGGAAACTTGACACTCGGCTACTCAATGCTGTTGTAGACGACATCATTTTGGAAGTACATACTGGCACCTTACAGGCCACTGTAGCTTCACGCCACTAAGTCCTACACACTGCACCCTTAAAGTCGATCTCTTCCCTTAAACCAACATATGTCTTTCCAGTCTTATCTCACTGTTGCTTGTGGATTTTCAGCTTTCCGAACACCCTGAGCTCGCACATGTTGTAATAGATTAGATATGAACCTGTGAACTCTTTCAGAGACCGAGTTATCACACGACTTGTTATTGAGCTGACATGTCAGCCTTGGTGTCCGTGTGGAGCTAACGTTAACATTGATTTCTATGCAGAGCCAACGTTAGCCTCGGTGTCCACGCAGCGCTAACCTTGGCGTCCGTATGTTTCCGTGTTCTCAGAGATCGGAGACATCGCCGGCGTGGCAGACGTGACGATCCGCCAGTCCTACAGACTCATCTACCCCCGCGCCTCGGCCCTCTTCCCCCCCGACTTCAAGTTCGACACACCTGTGGACAAACTGCCTCAACTGTGAAGACGCCGCCACACACACTCAGTGATGACACTTTCTGCTGTAATTGTAGGGTTGTATTATTCTTTTTTTAAATTTTTTTTAAATCATATTTTGTTGGATTTGGAAAGTTTGTTTCCCTCCTAACTTAAGACTCCAAGCCTTTGTTTGGGCACTCTTGCAGGAATACAAAGGACACACATTCCAGTGCTTCAACATGCAGATAGCAGACTGTGCTTACAGTATTTCATTTGAGTGTATATAGCTTGTATATATGTCCAAGTCAAAACGTGTAATAAGTGCTTTCACAATTTTAGGCTGGTTTCATATTATATACTATTTCTTTTTTTTGTAGAAAAATTAATCTGGTTCTATTTTGTTAGCTTGCATTGTTCTAAGTAAATTAAGAAATGAAATGCTTTTCTGTAAAGCACAGAGTTCACCTCATGGTTTGAAAAAAAAAACATTAAACTTTTGTTTACCAAAAGTGTTGTCTCTTTTTGATGGAAAGAAAGGTCATCTTGACCCTGGTCTCTTAACACGAGGGCTGTTCATGGATTATATTTAAAGTTGGTCATCAGGACAATGGGTCGCCACTTGGAAACTGCTGTCAGTCTTTAGTGAAGAGCCGCCAGTTTGGTCAAAGTGAGGTACATGAAACCATCTGTTTGAAACCATCTGGCCAACCTTGGAACGGTTCATTACAATACTTTTTTTCAACTTAATCGATAAACTGTTGAGTAGAAATGTAGCATCATTGCAGTTCTGAGCATCAACCGACTGACATTCTGAAATGACAACTACAATTACATTGAAAAGGAGAATAAAATAAAGATTAAGAAAAAAATTGATTCCTAATCCAAGAATCACTGTCTTTGATCATTGATCAGGTAAGGCAATTTCCTGCTGACATGCAGCAATAGACTATTTTAAAGACCTTTTAATGGCACTGCTGATTGTAAAATCAGCCTCCTGTTGCTTGGCACCTCAATGGTTGCTGCTGCTATCCCACTAAATACCAGTCTAACTTTACGATTTTAACACTGAGTCGGGGGTCACTATTAAAATTGTTTAATCTGCATCCACGGTTTGCAAACAATGAATTTTCCATTTTTTTTAAACCAGGGTGAAAAAAAACAACCCAGATGGTGATTGTAAGTATCCGTGTGCCGTCCATCAAGGCTGTGTCCTCTGGAGCGAACGTGTGCAAGTGGTGATGCACGCAAATGGGGAGGGAAAGAAAACAAACCTTTTTACAAAATCTATTTATGATTAGGATAAATAGTATAGGCCTTGATAGTGAAAACAAAACTGGTGCTTTTATCTAAACTCAAAACACATAACCCTGCTGTAGTGACACTGACTTGTGAGGAGTCTCATTGGCTAGTTTTCTCTTTCAGTAAAAACAATGGTTACAGTTTCAACTAAACTGAGCTTGGAACATATTTTTACATTTTTTAAAGGCCCAGTCTGCTGCAGATATTAAAACAGAGGCAATCTAGGAAACCCCAACATTGGTCTTGTTGAAACACCCCTGATATTAGCACTGCTTCAAATCGACCACAAATGTTTCCTTAGGAATAGTGTTACTTGTATATTCAACATTGCGGTAAACCCAAAGTCTATATTGCGACGGCCCACTAGAGGGGATAAAAGAGTCAACTGCCAAAAAATGTCCTGATGTGTTTCACCTTCCCTCATCGTGTTTTTATTAACATTTTCTTTTTCTTCTACGTTCTTCCTTCTGATACAATATGACAAAATCTTGACAACTAAATGTTTAAGACGACAATGAGTAGTGTTTTTTTTTTATACGTAACCTAGCTTGTAACACTGGTTGGGTAGACTTAAGTGTTTGGACCATAATTCAGGTAAACTGTAAACAGAATATGGAAAAAAAAAAAATCAAAACGTTAATTCAACTGAAACTTAAAATGGGCGCCTACTGTGCCAGGCTGTGGACTGTGGATAAAACGTACTGTAGTGTCTATACTCCATCTTGGGGTTTCAAGTGAATAAGAAAAGTAGTAGTCGTCATCAGGATGTCCGTTACAGTTAACTGTCAAGCTTGTTCAGTGAAGACGATGGCTTAAGCACTTCCAAAAAAAGAAAACAAAAAAAAAGAAATTCATATTTCACGAATACAATTTTTAAAAAATGTTCATCATATGTGAGTGAAAGGGGGAGCGGTGGGGACAACAAAAATATACGGAGGAATATAATCTGTACAGCTCAAAACAAAATAAAATTACAAAAAAATTATTAAAAAATAAAAACAAAACGACAGTGACAATGAATAACATGATTGTGATGTGCCATCTGCCTGGAGTTCATATGCAAAACATTCTCAGTGGTCAGACCGTGGACACCATGGCAACAACAACGCGTGCGTGAGAACCGAACCTTTTCCTCCTTCACTCTTGTTTTCTGTTTCTGTTATCCGTTGTTTTTCTGTTAAAAAAGTTCTTCATGTTGATTAAAAAAATAGAGAGAGGGGCGGGCGAGGCGGACTTGTCTATGTTTTCCAGCGGCACTGAGCGCGCCCGGAGGCCCGCAGAGCAATGTTCCCTCTCCATGTTGTCGCCGGGCCGCGACGAGAAAGGACTTAAAACCGATCAAGAAAATAAAAGCGCGAGCTAGTCTTTGCCGTGTTGGTTGGTTGGTTCACAGTGTGTGTGTGTGTGTGTGTGTGTCATGTGTGTGTTCCGCGAGAGAGAGACAGAGAGGGAGAGAAAGACGATCGGGGGGGGGGGGGGGGGGGGGGGGGGGGGGGCGAGCTAACACCAGTCGGCGATATAGTCAAAGTCAGAGAACATGTGCTGCTCTTCTAAGTTAAGCGCTCGCGGCTCCCTGGGGGGCGTCAGGATCGGCGCCTCCGAGGTGAACTCCTTGTCAAAGTTGCTGACGTCGCTAGTGCTCTGGATGGTCGGTACGAAGGGAGGCTTCACCTTCTTGGCCAGGAGTCCGTTCCAGTCCATGTTCTGAGGGAGAGACGGGGAAACACGGCGTCAAGAGCTTGGATCTGATTTGCTTTATTTTACATTTCTCTTTCGAATGATCGTCTTCTCTGTTTTTTTTAACGTGGCTATGTAAAGCACTATGAATGGTCTTGTGTTGGAGAAAGGCACTGCATAAATACACTTGCCTTGCCTTATAAAAAAACAACGGTTATAGTCACTGGGGCATTATCAAATCCCCTCATTTCTCTTGATCTCGCATAACATAACAAACCTAACTTAATCCATTCCACTGGCTGGGAGGCCACAGGCACCGGCACACGATGAACAAGACTAATGAGGATGAGTCACACACGTTGTGGATGGTCTGGTTCCTTACCCTGAAGAACAGGTGCTTCTTCACCTCCTCTGCATCCTTCTCCCCGGCGCCCAGACGTCTCTCTGGACTCCTCCTCAGCAGCTGTGCGCCGGACACACCAGAAGATCAGAACACACACACGCACATTTGTTTTCCCTGAGCCAGACAAACCAGCTTTATTTATTCACTTCACTGTCATCATTTCTAAAAAAATAACCGATAACCATGATGGCTCTTCTGTGGACGTATAAGTAAAATGTATGAGGTCTGGATTAAGAAAGTGTGGACTGTGCATGACAGATTTGTAACTCATCTCTCATATACTCGTTGGATGTACAAGAGACAAAATACCGTAGTGCAGAAGGGCTTGCTTTGGCAAAAGCCTGCTACCCGTAGCCATAGCAGCCCTGAACACGGCTGAGGGAACTGAGCCTTGTTTTTATGTTGTTTTTGCCTGTCACTATTGTGTGCAGCTGTGGATGGATGACGGTTGTGTAATGATGTTGTTGGTTGTCCTTGTACTGTACAGTCACTGTCTGTTATCGTTGGGATGACGTGTGTCAAGTGTATCCTTTCTCCTGTGATGTTTTGTGGAAAATAATCCCCCCATAGTTAGAATAAACTAACCTAAAATATATAAGAAATGGCAAGAATCACGTCCACGCAAGATAAGGTGTTATTGATCCCAGGTGGGAAGGTTGGCGGTTTGAGTCACCCTAAAGTGCCCATAGTGTCATCACAAGAAACCCCAGAAGAAGAGCATTGCTATGGAAACTGGACATTTCAGTGTAGCTTTGAGTTGAATTTGGGCAATCAGTGAAACTAATCCCGTCTACAACGTTCATCGGAGCAAGCCGACCGTGGCGTGCTGCGAGCGAGGAGAACCCACCCTCCGCATGATGGAGATGGCCTCGGTGGAGAGGAACCGCGGGTACCGCACTTCATCGTTGACGATGCTGTCGAACACCTCCTCCTCATCGTCACCGGGGAACGGAGACTGGGAGGGAGAGACAAACACACTTTCAAAACGCGGCGGCACACAGGACGGCAGAAATGAAGGTCCCGCGACAGTCAACTAATGTGTGAACGTGAACACGTTGCAAATGTGTGGTTTCTCCCATTGCGGGACTGAACAGGAATCGGATGATATGATGTCTGGGGAACGTCTCGGGAGACGGAGAGCGTCTGTCTGTGTGTGTGTGTGTGTTTGTACTCAGTTGAGGTCGACCACATCTGGTGGACTCCGTTTAAAATTCAGTCATTTAGCATCATTTATCCAAAGCAAAGTGAATACAGAGCCCCCAGGAAAGCAAATTAGCAAGTAGCAGTTAGTGAGGCTCAGGGGACGCTAACAGGATCGGTTGGGAATGATGAAACCCAAAAACCAATCAGGGAAGAGATGCCCTGGTTGGTCATAAGTGCAGCGGTAGGCGCAGTCAACTCTAAACAGATATTCTCAGAGCGCATTATGTAATGTACCGTCTTACGGCAAAAAAAAAAAAGGTCTATTAGATTTTAAGGGTGGAAAAAGTGTCCATAGCAACGGTCTGTTATTCATAGCAGCGGTCTGCTATTCAGAAGTAACAGACCATAGAACTGCCCAATCAGAATCGAGTATTCAACAAAGCCGTGTAATAAACTTAAATAAAAGCTCTTAAATCACAGCGTTTCCCTTGATGTCTAGCCTTCTGAGTAGAGCACAGTGTGGTACAGTACAGTAACGGTCCCAGCTCACCTCCCCGACCAGCATCTCGAAGATGAGGACCCCCAGGCCCCACCAGTCCACGGCCCGCGTGTACGACGTCTCCGTCAAAACCTCGGGCGCCAGGAACTCCGGCGTGCCGCAGAACGTGCTGGTGCGGTCCCGGAAACCCATTCCTGGAGGGGAAGGACGCAAGGTACCGTCAGGGGGGCTGGCGTAGCCGACAGTTCGATGAGTAGTAGTCACCTGGCGGCCATCTTGGTTCGAAACGCTAGCTCCCCCACTGCGCTAGGGTTTAGACCCAAGACTGCCGCTAGGTGAATAAGGCCAACGTACAGTTTGGTTTGTCTTTCGGTGGAATTGTATGCAATCTTCATATCGGAACAGATGGTTTGGTAGTCAAATACATGTGCGAAGAAATACTCCTTACATTGACATTTTTTCAATTGTAAAGTGAATCATTTCTTACATATTCACTTCCGCATGGTATGCAACATGATCTGGGGCACCCTGGACAACAGCTCCCCTAACATTCAGACCGGTACAGACTACCAGCTTACCTTCTTTGCAAAGGCCAAAGTCCGCAATCTTCACATAACCCTCCGTGTCCAGCAGCAAATTATCCAGCTTTAAATCTCTGCACGCACCATGAAGAAAAATAGATACGTTATTAACGGAGAGCTACCACAACCGCACAGAGGAAGCACAACACCAAGTGCCACGGTATAAAAGTAGATTCTCACCTGTACACAATCTTATGGTCGTGTAAGAACTGTAATCCTAATACAACACAGGCGGCATAGAATCTGAAAAACACAAAACAGCAACGGATCAAAAACGCGAGGAGAGAGGAATCGGGAGAGCTGCAGGAGGTAATTCACCTGATTGGTTTAGTCTATTGGAGGAGAATGTAAATAGTCCAGACTGAGAGAAAGCTACTTTACATAAATAATATAAACCAGTTGCTCCATAACATAGAGTGGAACGTTTCTCAATCCCAATGTCAAATGAGCAGCCGTGTAAAGAGTGTATTTGACTCGTCTCTCAGCGAGCCAACATGTGGCAGCCATTGGCCCGTTACGGACTCATTAGAGGAACACAGTGGAGTATTTAGCTGAACCAGTGGCTCCCAAACTTTTTTTGAGTCGCGTAATGCGCAGATTGTTATGTGCCCGGACAGTCCACGCTGTTACGGCAACAAACACAGTCCGCCTGTGTTTTGCCTTCATACAGCGTGTGATTGAGCTTTTCCCCTCACTAAAATACATTAAATGATCCTTTCCATCCTATCACCCTACACCCCCCCCCTGCATCTCCCTCTCCAGGATATACTGAGCTGAACGATAACAGGGAGCTTCTACAGACAGTAAACAGTCACACTGTTGAAGCCATAGCAACAAACAAATGACAAGTTTGTCGTCACTGTTTTGTCAGCAACCATCTCAAAGTTGACGCGGGGGTTTGTCTAGTTCAGCTGTGTGTTTGCTGGGCTCTGGGAGGCCGTTGGGTCATCTCAGAGACTCACATGGCGCGGGGCTCGGAGAAGACGTCCGCGTGGATGTGCATCATCAGGTCTCCTCCGGCCGCGTACTCCATGACGAAGCACACGTGCTCCTGGGTCTGGAAGCACGCAAACAGGTTGACCAGGAAGGGGTGGCGCACGCTGTTCACCGTCTCAAAGATACGCTTCTCACACATCAGGCTGGGGGAGGAGAGAGAGGGGACAGGGGGGGTTTAGTTAAGAATATATACAAATATATATATATATATATGCGAGAGAGAGTGAGTGAGTGAGTGAGTGAGAGTATCATTTCGTAACAATACACATATCTACACAAAACAAATCTGTGGAGGGTGCCATTTGGCTTCCAAATAGTGATGTTTTATTCATGACGGCCTGTCAATCTATGTCCAATTGTTTTAACATGATCTTGGGGTTTATCCATGAACAAGACTTTGAGCTGCATTCAATATGTATGAAAATAAATAAAGTGTATATACACTTATTAGTATCATCACAATTATCATTACCTGTCCACCTCATCACGAGCCACAATGTCTCCCTTTTTCAGGGCCTTGATAGCGAACATCTCTCCTGTGCTTTTATACTCCGCCAACAGCACCTGGCAGAGGAGGACAGACAGCTGGAGAAGCCCGCTTCAATTCACACGGTAAGTTGAATGTTGAATGACTACTGTCGACCAACGTACCTTTCCAAAGTGCCCCCGTCCGAGCACCGCCACGCACTTGAAGTCCTTCAGACTGAAGTGGAACTGCTCTTCTTCCCTGAAGGTAGAAGTTGTTGACGAATACTTTAAATAATCAGGTTCCCTTTTTTTTTTTTTTTTTTTTTTTTTTTTTACAGTATCAGCCTCAAACACCTTCATAACAACTAAGAAAAAAACATTGAACCATCCAAAGGTAAGGCAAGGCAAGGCAAGGCAGCTTTATTTATATAGCGCATTTCATACACAATGGCAACTCAAATGCGCTTTACATAGAACAATAAGAATTGAAATACAAATTAGAATAATAATAATAGTAATAAAAAGCAATAAAAAAATACAAGAATAAAAGATGTGTTTGCTTTTCATCTTTCTTCAGATATGTTGTGCACTTTTGCTTTAAAATAAATCTAAATCATTGAAAATGTTAGCAAGCAGCACATTATATCCTACATTTGCATTTTCCCCCCCAGTTAAATAATACACTTTCATTGGGTTGATAAAAAAAAACATTTCAACTTCTAAATTTCTCTTCTTCTCTAAACTTCTTCTTTGTAACATTACATCTTTGTAAACGTAAAAGCTTTATATCTTACAGCTTTACATCTTTGCAAATGTTAAGACTTTACATTTTTGTAAACGTAAAAGCTTTACATCTTTGTAAATGTAAGAGCTTTACATCTATGTAAACGTACAAGCTTTACATATTTGTCAATGCAAAAGCTTTAAATCTTTGTAAATGTAAGAGCTTTACATCTATGTAAACGTACAAGCTTTACATATTTGTCAATGCAAAAGCTTTATATCTTTGTAAACGTAAAAGCTTTATATCTTTGTAAATGTAAGAGCTTTACATCTATGTAAACATACAAGCTTTACATATTTGTCAATGTAAAAGCTTTAAATCTTTGTAAACGCAAAAGCTTCACATCTTTGTAAATGTAAAGCTTTACGGGTGAAGAAGTGAGCTCTACCTGAGCTGGTTGTCCTGCTGCAGGGCGCTGAGCTCCAGGTCGGGCTGCTGGAGCTCCTGGTCCACCAGGTTGTCCAGGTCCGGCTTCCCCGCCATGCTGTTCCTCCTGTTCAGGAAGTCAAACGACGCCAGGGCATCCTAAACGACCCACAGAAACACATCACACATGGTTAGAGACTTAACTATCAGTTACATGACTTATATCCATTTATCATTTAGCCAATTTTGTATTTATCCAAAGTGTCTTTTATTGTATTTGTTTGTGAGATATGTTATTAAGGGGTTAGACATCTCGCTCAGAGATGCCAACAGGTAGACTGCGGACATCAGGGTTTGAACCCAGAACCTTCTGGATGGGATTCCAACACCCAACCGCTAGAATATTGATAGTCTTATATTGTATAGCAGTTCAATTATAAAGAAGAGATGTACACATACATGTTTCTAGAACTGGTAGCAGGTTCAGTATCTTTGTGACTGAAAATGTGTTAGTGAGTGCAGAGTTTGCCAAAATGTCCTCCATGCTTCAAGCCTGGAGTTAGTATCATATAGTTAGCATGCATATAGGCGACCATTTTGGATCTCTTTACAATAGTACGTTTTGTGTTTTGTGGTTGGATGTCGTGGTCACAAATATCATCCAAGCAGTAGGTACAGTTATTCCAACAATCAACAACCATCACCGCGGTAACTGTACCTGCACCTCCTCCTTGTCGGCCATCTTATCCTGTGTCAGGGGTTCTCTGATGTCATCGGGTACAGGGTAGTGCTTGGGTACCGGGATTGGCTCCTTGTCAAAGTCCAGCTTGGTCACCAACGGGTCACTGTGTACGAAACATTACCAACTGATTATCCCCATTACTGATCAAATAATACATCCTACATAATCAATATAAAAAAACCTGAGGCGGCTCAACTCTTTTAAGCCAGGCTGTGTGTAGTGTAGGAAACTGCATTACACACACCCTAGGGTGTAGTGTAGTTGGCCTATTGTGTGGATTACAGTTAATCAGACAATTACTCCTTTCATGCATCAGCTTAAGAGTTGGAGCAGCCACCCAGTGGAGAGTAACTACCCTTGGGCAAGGCACTGAACTGCAACTTGGTTCAATAGGCATCATCCAAGTCTCCATTCACTATTTTTTGCTATTTAGTAATTTTGCAATTTAGACACTTCTATCCAAGTGACTTATAGTAACGCAAAATGTAGATGGAGGGGTTAGGCATCTTAAGGATATTGGGGTTTCGAACCCAGAACCCTTTTCGGAAACACCCTAACCAGTAGACTACCCTGTCCCCTGTTTAGCCCCCATGGCAGGCAAGGCACCGAAAACCAAAATCAAATTCAGCAGGCCCCTTCTCTCCAATAAAATGTAGAAATAAATATATAGGACCCTCTGGGTGTGTTTATGCTTCCAAAGACCTGGTGTAAAGTGACATGAGAGTGACTCTGGTTCAGCGTTGCCAGATGAGAAATGTTAAATGATCATACCAGAGGCTTAAAATGATTGTATTTTGAGGAAAATGATCATACACGAGTCATAACCAAGAGAAGAAGAAATGGGCGTAAATGTGTAATTTCAGAAAATGCATATTTATTGAGACAAACAACTTTTTGACACCGCCTACAAATTTACTATCCTGATCGTGTCGGGAATTGAATTAAAATGAGAAAGCCTAGACTGATTACAACTACTAATACTAAGTGTCACAAAATTATCAAATGGTCGTGCATTATGGGACTTTATTGATCGTACATCGTACAGAGGGCAAAATTATACATTAAATGTACAAATATGATAATTATCGTACATCTTGCAACACTGCTCTGGTTAGTGGTTGGTGGTGGTGGTGGTGTGTGTGGGGGTACCTGGCTAGTGGTTGGTGGTGGTGGTGTGTGGAGGCACCTGGCTGCTCTGGTTAGTGGTTGGTGGTGTGTGGGGGTACCTGGCTGCTCTGGTTAGTGGTTGGTGGTTGGTGGTGGTGGTGTGTGGGGGTACCTGGCTGCTCTGGTTAGTGGTTGGTGGTGGTGGTGTGTGGGGGTACCTGGCTGCTCTGGTTAGTGGTTGGTGGTTGGTGGTGGTGGTGTGTGGGGGTACCTGGCTGCTCTGGTTAGTGGTTGGTGGTTGGTGGTGGTGGTGGTGTGTGGGGGTACCTGGCTGCTCTGGTTAGTGGTTGGTGGTGGTGGTGTGTGGGGGGTACCTGGCTGCTCTGGTAAGTAGTTGGTGGTGGTGGTGGTGTGTGGGGGTACCTGGCTGCTCTGGTTAGTGGTAGGTGGTGGTGGTGTGTGGGGGTACCTGGAGGGTGTGGGGGAGCCAGGCAGGCTGCTGGGGCCGGTGTCCACTGCCTGCGGGCTGAAGGAGTTGGTGCTGACCGTGGGGATGGCTCTCCTCACTAGCCGGCCCCACGTGGCGATGTTGATGTTCATCTGAGGGGCCCGCAGGAAGGTCTTACCTGGGGGGGGGGGGGGGGGGGGGGGGTGGTCATGATGGGGTTAGTTGGATGGAGATGGAGAATACAACAGTAGTAACCAGGGAAATAGGGTTGATAGAGTATCAGACTACATCTACGGTGCCAAAAAGAATATATGATGTTCAATCAAACATCCTGAGGGAATGCAACATTCCCGCTGAATATTCTTGTATCTTATTGCTCTTATTGTTAACGTCAAGACATCATAAACACCATCAGGATATGCAGATTTCCTCATTTTCCATTACATTTTGACCACTAGAGGGGGCTGGACTTGCATCCAAATTCTCTTTAATAACTAATAAATTAACAACAAACATGATAAGGTGATAGGGTACAGGTGATATTTCCTCGAAAGTTGCAACGTTTTTTTCCCATTCACACTTCTGAGCGATCCGATTGCCTGCTATAACAATTCCTGTAAACGAAGTTTAACAAAACATCACACATGCAAGCGCCCATAAGGACACCAGAAGAAGAAGATGCTCACCTTGCTGCTTTGAGAAAATCTTCTTCTGTCTTTGGAGCTTCGGCCGTCGCTCGATGACGGGGTTGAAAAAGGTCACCTGAACGAGAGCAAGTTAATCAGCGATGAAGACGACCAAGCACACTGGCGTTAAGTGACCTCTCTCACGACAGAGACAGAGGTCATGGGTATTTCACTGCATTGATTTTGGTACTTAATAGCCTGGGAAGTGTTGAAAATTATTTGAAATGATGAAACAACAATGAAAGCTATCCACCCACAGCTCAGTCAACCCATGGATTTGTTTCTCTCTCAATCAATCTCTTTCGATCAACCTGGTTTGTGGAAAACCATGGCTAATGGACTGTATTCATGTAGGTCTTTTCTAACCTGTGGCCACTCAAAGCACTTTAAAATTAGTGGCTCACATTCACCCATTCATGGCGGTGTCAGCCATGCATGGGAACAAACAGTTTGCCCGCTGCCATCTGAGATTTGATGATTACCTTTCAAATAAACCTGTTTGAAGTGATGGCTTTCTGAGTATTGCATCATTTCGCTCCAGCGAAAAGGTTTATATTTTTTTCATATGAAACTGAAAACTGAGAACAATGAAGTCAACAGCAGACACAGGTGTGTGTGATTCTACCTCAGACAACAGCATGCCCTGAGTCACCAGGGACATACTGTACACATCCTGCGTGTGTGTGTCTAGTGTTTCTAGCGTGTGTGTAGCCTTTTTTTCTAAACCAGGTTAGTCCGTTGAGATTAAAGATCAATTGTTTTCAAGAGAGACCGGGCCAAGAAGGGCAGCAGTACATGAAGTTACAACCTGGTGTGTGTCTTGTGTGCTCCTCAGCTAACTGCATGTCCTGTGTGTGCATGATGTGCGTGCATGATGTGTGTGTGTGTGTGTGTGTGTGTGTGTGTGTGTGTGTGTGTGTACCTCAGCAAACAGCATGCCCTGGGGCTCCAGGTAGAGACACATGCCGTGGCGCTGGTTGTCCAGGAAGTCCTCCAGACGCAGGAACTTGACGGCACACAGCGAGCGCCAGTCTCTCCAGTACACCGAGATCTCCAGCTCACGAGACTGGTGGCACAAACAATATACGTTAGGTTTTTATTGGAGACTCACTTTTCAATCTTCAATAAGGTACATGCAGGTTTCAACCAGATCAATTTAAGACTTTTTAGTACCTTTTTAATACCACTTAGAAAACAATTGAATACCTATTTCACATACATGTAAATGACAGTCCTCAACCTGGAATTGTAGGTATATACATTTATTTGTATTGTTATTTATTTGTTCTAATTCTGTGAATTCTGTATATTATTTTTTCTTCTCCCAACAGTCGCAAAAAATATTGCAGACCTATGCAAATTATATGCATAAGACATTTAATTCCTTTGAAGGCCTTAAATTTACATTTTACAATCCAAGACTTTTTAATACTTTTAATACCGCCACGGGTACCCTGAATACACAGTCCTTTTGAGATACATAAAAAAGATTTTTTTTATAGACCAAAGATTTTTATTTGAGATACTGAAAAAAAGGTATTTTCTTATCAGGCACAGAGCTGCCTTTGTTTAACCAGTAATAAAATGCATGCTGGCTGTATGGCGCGCGTGTGTGTGTGTTACCCGGTCAAGCTCCAATGTAAACTTCTGGTCCCAGGACTGGTTACTGCCAGGCCTCCAGCTGGTCTGGCCCACCACCGTGTTGTCCAGCTTCAACACAGCACTAATCTCATCTAGGGGAGGACATACACAACATGATTTAACTTTGTTTTGAGAGGTGAGAGATGTATAGAGATAACGATACAGAGTTACAGATAGAGAGGTACATGGAGAGAGATAAACAGAGAAGAGACATGGATAGAGATGAAGAGATAGATGGAGATGAAGGTATAGAGATAGGTGGTTAGACATATACTGTAGATACATAGGGAGCTAGCTAGACAGATAAATAGAGAGCTAGCTAGACAGATAAATAGAGATAGACGAGATGAGGAGCACTAGAGAAGAACTGTACAGGTACAACTCCTCCACAATAAGACTGTACAACTCCTCCTCCACACTAAAACTGTACAACTCCTCCTCCGCAATAAGACTGTACAACTCCTCCTCCGCAATAAGACTGTACAACTTCTCCTCCGCAATAAGACTGTACAACTCCTCCTCCACAATAAGACTGTACAACTCCTCCTCCACAATAAGAATGTACAACTCCTCCTCCACAATAAGACTGTACAACTCCTCCTCCACAATAAGACTGTACAACTCCTCCTCCACAATAAGACTGTACAACTCCTCCTCCACAATAAGAATGTACAACTCCTCCTCCACAATAAGACTGTACAACGCCTCTTCCACAATAAGATGTATGAGTTATCATCTCCTCCTCCTCCGGCTGGCTCCATCGGGGTGATCAGAGTCAGGCTGGGGGAATGTTAAATCAAACTGGACTGTTCTCACTGCATATAATGTTTCAGATGTCTATTTTCTTATATTATATGGTCACTTAATTTTGTTGTTGCCATTTTTTAGCGATGTAAGCTGCTGTAAAGCCGTAATTTGGTGATTAATAAAGTATCCATCCATCCATCCATCTATAAACATAAATAGAGAAATGGATAAATAGAGAAATAGATGGACACAAACAGAGAGACAGACGGACAAACAGTCAGATTTCTTTCCATTATTCAGAGGAGTGTTTGTGTGTGTGTAACGTACTAGAAAGGTCCTCGCTCTTGGCGAGGTTGCGTGCGCTGGCTCCACGGTTGCGGTTGGCTCTGCTGATGAAGGAGGAGCGCGTCTCGCTGGGGCTCCAGCCCGGCAGCGGCACCGACGCCGCCTTGGAGCGACCCGGCACGTTTTCCAGCAGGTCCTGGCAGCCCATGAGCCTGACGTCCAGCGTGCCTGGAGGTGGGCGTTGAATGGTACTTTAATTCAAGGGGAATTTTGAAAAATGAAGGCTGACACATTCATTAGAACGACAATATCAGTCATGAGAAGCAGGGACCTGTGTTTACAATGAGTCTAACCTGGAGTTTGATGTTGAATGGGCTTCTATTGGATGGGGGGGGTTGCCCACACAGGTATCAAATATCTAAATATTCAAGCAAGCAACCTAAAAACTGTCTGGGGTGCACATAAAAGCTCTGGTCAGTGTGAAAATGACCCCAGAGTGTTATGAAGTGAAATTCTCCTTTAATATCTGCATTTACTGGTAACACTTTAGGGAGTATACTTGTGATTTTTTATCATACCGTTAGGCTGGTTTAAACCAAGTCATTTTCTGTTACAGCAGAAAATCTAAATCCAAAACTGTGGATATGCAAGTAGGTCGCAGTAGGCGGCAGGGTGGGCCATGGGATCACCACAATGAAAATGTATTTTTCAAAAATATATATGCATGCCTTTCATTTGATCATTAGTATGTTTGACTGTAGGGGGAGTACTGCATATTATTAACAACAATATACATACATAGAGAAATGTTCTCTTTTTGGACATGGTAATGAGAATGTATTGCTTATTTTACTGCACAAAATATGTGACGAGGTGGGGTCGATGCATGAATACGTTTGGAAACTTGATTCTGATTGGCTAGAACCTATTGTAAAATACACTATAAATACACACCTGCTGTGACCGGATAACAATTTATTTTTAGTATTAATGCGTCTAGCCTGAGCCTGAGCCATTTTGCTGTCTTGAGGAACTATATTCTTGGCAGAGGAATGATGTTCGCATCCCACAACGCCCCCTACTTGTTCTAAAATCTCTGTAAACCATGGCCTCTCGTGGCTTATTGCTTAATTCTTTACCAGCAATGGGAAAACACATGTAGCACTATAGCCCCCCCCCCCCCCCACCACACCCACACACTTCACCATCCCACCCCGGGTACCTGTGAGGGCAGCGGGCTTGGCCACGGTGCTGTACTGGTTGTGAGTGGAGGAGATGATGCTGGCCCTGGGGCTGAGGGCCGGGGAGGAGAGCAGGGACAGCTCCTCCACGATGCTGCTGCTGCGCGGGTGGTGCTTGGGCAGCTCGCTGAGCCGCTGCTCCAGGGAGTAGCGCAGCAGGTCCAGCTTCTGGCTGGACTCGTTGAACCGGGCCTGGGCCTGAGGGGGTGGGAAGAGAGTGGTGAAGAGAGGTTTGAGCGGGAGGAAAAGAGAGAGAGAGAGAGCGAGATCGAGAGAGCGAGAGAGAGAGAGAGAGATGGGTGTGTGCATCAATTACACAGTCCATTTAATTTAATGGTACAAGCTGTAATGGTGGGCTCATTTTTTAATCCCATCAAATTCGGCTTCAGCCCACTGGCACAACGCTCTTCTCCATGAAGTAGAGACTCAAAAAAAAAAAACAGTCTTCCTTTCTTGTGCTCAATTGGCATCAAATCATCTCTGCTGTAGCCTAGAGATAACCACAGCACAGAATGGGACTACAGCGCACACACAAACCAAAACACACAAACACACACACACACCAAGACACACACCAAGACACACACACACACACACAAACGCCCTACCTCCGAGTGCGCCCTCTTCTCGGTGACCTTCCCGGTCCCCAGGAGTTTCATGACGTTCTTGGCGCCCTCTGCAACGGCCGACTCTATCCTGGCGTGGTGACACAGCTCCTCCACCCGCAGGTCTAGAGGGCTGATGATGGGCTTGGCTGCAGGACAACCAATCAAACCCAGAGAAAGAGAGAGAGGGAGTGAGCTTTGAGCTGTGAGCAACATAGGATCTTATGAGAGACAGTGGCATTCACAAGCAACAGGTGCGTCTTTTGCTTGTGAATTACAGCAGGAAAACCAATCGCACCCCAAGAGAGGGAAGGAGTGAGCTTTGAGTAAGCAACTTAGGATCCTGCAAGAAACAGTTTCATTCATAAGCAATGCGTGTGCATGTTGCTTGTGAATTACAGCAGGAAAACCAATCAAACCCAGTAGAGAGGGAGTAAGCTTTGAGTAACTTTACGCTCCTGCGAGACAGCATAATTCACAACATATGCGCCTGTTGCTTGTGAATTATGCCGTTTCTTTTACAGCAGGAAAACCACTAAAACCCAGGGAGAGTGTGTGTGCTTTGAGCTGTAATTCGCAATTAACAGGCACATGTACACCTGTTGCTTGTGAATTACAGCAGGAAAACCAATCAAATCCAGAGAGTGAGCTTTGAGCTGCACATGCATAACTGCGCACACCGATTCTGTTGAAGACAAGCAAGGCCTCGTAGTTCTGTCAGAGCGACAACATGCATTAAAAACAACACAGTAAGCTCACCCATCACATCGTTGTTTTCGAAGCTCAACTCGTTGGCCTGACTGGCCTTGAGGATCTGCATGCGGATGAACTCGATCTTCGTCTTGCTGTCCTGGAGCATCTGCTGGGCGGCCGCGAGCAACTTACGATCCTGCCAGAGACACACACCGGGAAACAAAAAGAAAAACTTTAACATTGCGTTGGCAGAAAACATTTCCCTCAGGTTTCGGTAGTATCCCTTGGCAACAGTAGCCGGTGACCTCTACTTTATCTAAGCTGTCAAAAATAGCATCGTTGGAAAGCATACCGCAAGCATACTGTAAAATATTTGATAGACATGGGCCACTTCCACTTAACATGCGACACATGACGATGGCCCGGACGCACGTATAGGTTAACCTCCGATGCAAAACATGGGGGCCAGACGCACTGCTTCGCCGGGAGTCTGCTGTACAAACAGCCAGGGGCCCAGGGCCATTCATTCATGCCCTTAACGGGAGCCAAGTAAGTCAATGACCACATGGAAACTCTTATTCACCACAAATACCCCTGGAATGTCATGGTGTGCTGCCCGGGGTCTGAGAGTAGTACACACACAACACACACACACACACACACACACACACACACTGGAGTGGAGTAAGCAAACTCCACCCAGAATTCCTCAGATGTTTCAGTCATGGCGGTGACGGTAGTGTGCACAGGAAAGACCTCCGTCTCGCAGGCATTTCCTCTATGACATCATGGGGACGCCGCTCTCAGCCCCCCCCCTCCCCACTTCCACTCTCTACAGCATTACAGTATTAAACTCCTCCCTGGCCAGCGGGTGGGGAGTAGTCTGTATAGTCCAGTAGGGTAGCCTGAGACATGACTCATCCAAGCTGGCTGTACATGTTGTGTATAATATTTACTATTACCATTTAGCACACGCTTGTATCCAAGGGGACAGACCACAGTGATTTCAGATACATGTTGTCCTTCAGCAGGTAGGGTGCATTTGGCTCCCGGATGCAGACATTTTGGATCGAGCCCAAATCCTTTTGGCTGGGATTCAAACACCATAACGACTAGACTATCCTACCCTATGGGGATCTACCCAGCCCAGTGCTGTGGTTTAGTACTTTAGTGAACGGTTCTGTTAAAGGTGCTGTGTTTAGGATTTAGTGGTATCTAGTGGTGAGATTGCAACCCACTAAATAACCCCCTCACCCTCACTCCTCCCTTTCCAATTGATCATACACTAATTAAAACATACGTATGAATATTATAATCAATTTCTTCCAAGTCCATTCTGTTAGATGCCACTAACTTCTACACACTGCACCTTTAAGATGCTGTTAAACCATAGCATCTGAATCTGCTGAGTCGAATGAGGATCTACAGATTTGCAGGTTCCTCACCTCTGTAACATTCAGCGCATAACATCGACAAGCTCTCTGAATGTGCAGAACACCAAACTAAACCAGATGTCAGCTCACTGTTTTTTTCCTGTTTAAATTAAACAACACAGATTCACGTTGGATGACAACGGAGGAGCCAATGCCGCCGAGTCTAATGTCCTTGAGCACACACCCACTACGGCATACTGGTGTGATTTAACGCTGACTGGCTGACGTCAACGCCAGACCTCGGGCCTTGGTAGGGCCCTCCACAGCTGTTATTACTACAGGTGACTTACAGAACACCTCACGGCCAAATTATAGCTGGGCTTGCTCTGTCATCAGAGGGACCAGATGACAGATTAGCATGCTGTCAGTACCACAGTACCCTGGTTGAGGCCCTGTGCTTTCTACTCCCCTACTGTCAAGCTGTGAACAAAACAAAAAACAGAAATGTCGCTGTGTATAATCACATAGCAGGCGATCACACACAACGGAGAAGTGTAAACGATAGTTTGGTATGAGGACAGTTGGGACCATGAGATGGAGAAGGATTAAGTCATCTTGCTGCTACTTTAACTATTTACTCCATTTAGCAGAATATTTTATCTAACAGAGATGCAAACACTTGTAGGGTAAAAAATGTGAGGTATCTAAAGTGGAAAAAACTAAAATCTCAACAGTGTAACAGCAACCATCGTACTATCTTCTGTTGCTAACTCTATTTATAGTTATACACCAGGCTAGTAGTTTATGCTATTTTAATCCATTTATTGTATTTGATGAGTTTATATTACAATAAAGTGAAAACTAGTGAGTACCGCTGTTTAAAAGAAGGTCCCAGAGGAGATTTTATTTGTGCTCTTCCCAAGTGACATAGTGACAACCTAACCCCAGTGATAACAGAATAAAACAACAAGTATTTAGTTTCATCATTCATCAGAGAAGTGAAACATTTTTACATTTTAAATTGACATGGAACATATTTAAGCTGAAGAGTTATAATCATTTTAGTTTGTGTATAGTGTATTAACTCATTATTATTGCTGAGCCTTACTATAATGACTATCCCTAGTAGAAGGCTGGGCTGGCTTGGGATCAACTGGGTTATCAAGTCTTTAAATCCATAACTTACAAGCCAATCACAAATTATCTTTCATTCATCAGCCTATTCTTAGCCATATATTAGCCTAGCGATGAGTTATTATAATGAGTTATAATGAATTATTAGTGATTAGCTGTGGTAAGCGGAAGTGTATGACGGAACCAAGAGAGAGCAATGCATGCATAGCAGTCCTCCACATTTTTGTTGCACTTGTAGAAACGAGTATAGCTTTGATGAGTATAGCTCTCTGCTACATGCATCAGACTAGTCCAAGTTGCGCTAACTGATTGTTTGTGTATCTGTATCTATGCTCTGTATATGGAGAGGTCCCACTAACTGATTGTTTGTGTATCTCAATCTATGCTCTGTATACGGAGAGGTCCCAAGTTTCACTCGCTCTTAGTTACATATTGCATTCGCCGACTCCGAAATGTAAACTACTCGCCGGTGCGCTTAATTTCCAGCCAGCTAAAGTTAAAAACACATCCGACAATATGAGTCAGCCAAATGTTACCTCAGCTGATCTCTCCGTCCGTGGGGAATTTACGCTGCGCTTTAAATGCAGGTGAAAGTAGGGAGGGGCTGAGCGCATACAAATCCTCCTGCGCAACGTTGCTGTACAATTATACACATTGTATTGTTTACATGCTCACCCAAATTGAAGTCATAAAAGCGACATTTGCCAAAAAGCAAGTTGTTTGCATCCCTGATCTAAATTATATCCTATAAGATCATCTGGGTTCTAACCAGGGAAGCTTTCCGGCTGGGAGTCGACCACCCTAACCACTCGACGACCACCCTAGCCTTGCTGCTGGAGCCACTCAATAGAATACTAGTATGTAGTATTATGTGCACCATCTCGCATGGCTACAGATCTCTCTTTAACATCCTCTGGCACGAGATGCTACTGCATCCTCCCCCCCCACTGTGGGCGGCCTTTGATGCATGGACAAAGCCCATGTTGTTGTTGTGTTTCTATTTTTAATTGGCTCGCCACGCTGCGTTAGTCAAGGCTGGAAACCCTGGCGATAAGACAGGGCTTTACTCCAGCTGGTTATTATTGGGCGTGCCCCACGGATACAAGCTTTCTTACTATCGTCTCCGAACATCAATCGACTACAACAGATCACTTTGTATAGGGAACACAGAAGATAGAGTAGTAAGTAGTGGTCGTTGAATTAGGTTGAGCAAATTATGTCCTGATGCTAGAACGCTAGCAGCGGGCTAATGCAGTATGGTAGGTCATACTAGCAAACATCCTACAATCTATTAATATCTATTTTCTATTAAGGAGTAGCCATGACACAGACTTGAATCTGTGAAATTGCCTCACCGCGGGAGCCAAGATAATGAATCATCTTTTTTTTAATGGTAGAAAAAGATAGAGATACACTTTGCACTCTAGTTCAATGCTGGTGACCGAGGAAACCCTGATAGAGCCGAGACTGTTGTGTCATGGGCCTCACTCCGCTCATTCAGGTCCAATACCCAGCTGGTGCTCAGAACCAAGATCACTGCTAGGTGAATAAGGCCCATTGTGCCCAACAGACTGCATTAGACTCCTTTAAAAATGTGATTCAGTTCAGAAAAGTTAAACTCAACTTTTTACCTTGGATTTTACATTCCCAATTCCTCTGCGTTATTGCGGGGCGTTACCTTTGAGGAGCCGTTGGAGTACATCTGGATCATGTTCTCTGCCCCCTGTTTGACCTTCAGCTCAATGTCATTCTGCTTCTTCAGGGCAGCCAGGCGACTGCTGCTGGTGCACATCCTGGCCTCGCTGTTGGGCGTGTCTGGCGTCAGAGGGCATTCTGGGGGGAAAAAAACACCGCAGAACAGTTGAGCAACTAACAAGAAACCGTTTTACTTGCGATATATTTTGTGTTGCAAGTTCATGGTCCGACGTGTTTTGTATAACAAATATAACACATATATATAATGTATGAAAAAAGGTATTATGAACAACAGCACCGCTAACTCTTTATTAAATATTGAAAACAAACAGTAAGTGTATGCGTCTTTTACGATGGAGATTTGCACAAAAAAACCCAGCACCAACAAGTCAATACAACGGCTGCCATTGATCGGAGAATAGTAAAACATGACGACTTCAGATCCATGTGCCATGTATTATTAGACAAAAAAACGTCTGCTAAACAATGCTGTAATGACTCAGATACAGACAAAAATGGCTCATTGGCAGAGCTCTTCGAATGCTGTCTATAAACGACAATAGAGCAGAAGGAGACACACACGGGAGTCTTCTCTGACAGAGACAAGTGTAAACTTGCCTGGTGTACAGCCATGACATTATCGACGCTCATGCAAATGAGGCTGATCTATTGTTGTTATGGCTGTTATCGATCAACCCCCCACACCCCCGTTCCTCCTCCACCCCCCCGCCCCCCCCTCTTCCCGAAAGTGCATTCATTGGATCAATTGATGCAGGGCTCCACTTCATCCGTCTAATTGAATAGAGGCCCAGCAGGGAAAAGACACACACGCACGGCACGCACACACGCGCACACGCACACACACACACACACACAGGAAAGCGGAAACAAAAAGGTGTCTTGTACGTGCTCAGCTGGACTACGGTTCTCTGAGGTGAGCTCATCGCCGGTTTCTCTTTTTTTTTTCATGCCTGGACTCGAAAGATTTCCAGCAAACATCTCCTCCCCCTCCAGCTTACTGTAGAAGCGTGGGTGCAAGCAGCAAATTTTTACACACACACACACACACACGCACACACATGCACGCGTGTGAGTGTGCACGCATGCACACTCACACACACAAAACACGGTGGGCTAAGGGAAAACCTGACTGACTTCTCTTGACTTGTAGTTCAAGTTTTTTTTTTAAACTGCCGTTAAGATGCTCTCTCTGCTGAGGGATCCCAGACAAACCAGGCCGCTATAATATTCAAATGCAGTACTCCCCTCACGTCTTCCCCCGGCGACACACCGCGTTACAGAAACACAACAGGTGCAAAACAGGAACAAAACCCCTCGCTCATTCTCGATTCTGGCTGTTGTACAAATCCTGAGACGGGTTTCGTGGGAGGTTTCTGTACGATTCTCGTACAAGGTTGAACCTGCACTATTTTGTTTTGCACTACATTCCTACGTTACAGTTTTTGTTCAACCTATTTGTAAGTCTTTCTCTTTCACTGCAGCTGATCACTTTCGTGGTGTGAAACCAGGAGTGACTCAAATTAAATCCTCGTCCACCCACGGCTCGATCAGCAGAGATTAGTTTAATCTTCCTCAAAATAAAATCAATTGGGTCTGGGGAAGAAAAAGGCTGATGATGGCTGCTGCGACAGCAGACGCAGCAGCGCGGGTTTAAAGTATATCGGCCCACCACATGTCCAATTAACATTGATCCATGTTTAAATGAATAAAAAGGGAAAAGGAATGACATGAAATAAGGAACCATGCAAGCAAATCGATCAAGCAATAGTTATTTAAAGATGGGAGACCGGATCATTGAGAAACCGCAAACCCCACAGCCTCTGTGTGTGTGTGTGTGTGTGTGTGTGTGTGTGTGTGTGTGTGTGTGTGTGTGTGTGTGTGTGTGTGTGTGTGTGTGTGTGTGTGTGTCTTAGTGAATCATTCACTTTGAATGAATCATCGCAACAGATCCTTAATTATTTTCTTTGAACAACAGCAGAATATAGAGAAAAAATAACTGTGTGTGTGATTCAGGCTCATGGATTCATCTAAACTAAGCCCTGATAGAAAGAGAGGGAGAGAGACTCCACACTGTTCCTGTTGGGCAGGAGGGGAGGACACAGGAGGCTTGGCTAAACTAGAAAAACTTGCTGGGATGTTTTACTGCTGCGTGATGACTCACATGGCAGTCGACATCACCAGATCTTCTGTAGGAGAAACCTTTTTAAGTTTCAGGTATACTCTCACCCCACCCATGTCCAGCTGTTCTTCATTTAATTGCATATTTGGTAATTTGGCTTGTTGTCGACCAATCCCGGCAGTCCAAGTCAAGTGAACTTTGTCAAGGAAAAAAAAACTAAAAAAGTCTATGACACAAATCTGCATTCAACCTAAACAGCAGCATGTCCGACGTTGACGTACCATTAAAGGACCATGATGACATGTGTGCGTGACAATGGACGCTAAGGGGTACACAAAGCATTAAGTCAAATTGCGATGTCAGAGTCCAGCCCTGCAACCTTCTGCAGAGAAAAACCCAACTTCTTACATTTTACATTTGTGTTCACTGAATACATCAAGCTCCAATTATGCAAATTTGGGAAAGTATTCGAGTTTACTAAAGCTCTTTGGCTGTCTACCCTTGCACAGCAGTCTGCAATATGTCACATGTGTGAATGACAGGTGTGTAAAGGGCACACCACACACATGTAGGTACACAATCAGACAGCCAGCAAGCCAACCAGTCAGTCCATTCTCCAGGACTAGGTAGCAGGCAGGCTGTGATGTGGTTGGTGGAGGTAATGGAGGAATCATCCACGCTACTCCTCTCCGGCCACAGCCCCTTGTATACACCAGTACCCATAGCGTGTTACTAGACTGAACAGCTCACAGACAGCCGACAAAGGGAACCCCCCCCCCACCACCACCACCACCTCTTTCTTTCCTTCAGCCAATCTAAACTGATTCAAACCGAGGGTCAACGGAAAGAACCGGGGGGAAAAAAACACGCAGACAATGGCCGCTGTATAACAATGGCAGTCAAGGGGTTGGAAAAAGATTTGCTGTCATTACAAATCATAGAGAACGTGTGTATGATGACCGCAGGAAAAACAGGACTGAACTTGGACATGATGAGTTCAGCGCGGGGGGTTGAGAGACGACAAGCGCCCGTTGTTTTTTGCGGAGGAGGTCACAGCAGCGAGCGGCGGGGAAACCCGATTGGCGAGTGCACACTTCCACGACCGGACCCGCCATCTCCAAACGCCACTCAGACCGTGTGTGGCGAGGGGCTAGTGGGGCTCACAACCCCCAGCCCGGGGCTCTACATGCGGAATATAAGTAGACTCTTGTGGAGGTAAATAAGAAGGGAACACAGAGCCATCCCAACTATGAATATTATGACTCTGACTTTTAGTCAAACCCTTTCACCAAAAAGTGACTCAGTGCCTCCTCACACCTGACTCACGTGTCACTAAAGAGCAGATAGGGGTCTTGCTCAAGGTTGCATACAGGACAGGTCGACCGCAGACATGGGGGTTCAAACCCAGAACCGCTCGATTAGGGGGTGAAACACCCTAACTGTTAGACTATCCTGTCTAGTCATACCTACTCTAGAACCAGGAACCTGGGATCCTAAAATGAACGCGCCACGTGTTAAAACAGAAGCAATGTCTTGACTTCGGATAAGGTCTCCCGCTGTCGTCTGCCAACCTCCAGGACATTCTCCTGACAATGAGTCACTAAACAAAAGCCCTTTCTCAAAAGTAGAAGAGGTCACGGAGTCAGGCTAAATTTGGTTCTACTTAACACTACTCTTGACCATAGACAGACATGACCTCAACACGTACACACAAACAAATAGCCTTCTTGTTGTGGCATATATTATAAACAAGTATTCATCTGCCCTTTTTAAACTGCTACAAAATCAGCACATTCAATAAGACAGTAGTGTCAAAACAGCACCGTAATCCTGTTGTGTTGGCATCACAGGAGCAGTCTGTGTAAGCGTGTGTGTCTGTGTGTGTATCTTTGTAACCCTTTGTGAAATGTGGAATGCAACAATGTCAGCTATGAGTTTTGATCACTTTCAAAGATTGAAGGACCTGTGTGTGTGTGTGTGAGATACGGAAGTACATCGTGTGTGCACACTATCTCTCTCTCTCACACACACACACACACACACACACACACACACACACACACACACACACACACACACACACACACACACACACACACACACACACACACACACACACACACACACACACACACACACACACACACCTTGTGTATCTTTGGGTGTCAACAGCATGCTCATTAACTAACTTTTTGGACCATGGTTTGACTGAAATAATGACATGCCACCTAATGTGTATGTTGTATTGTACTTGCAAACATATAATTAGAGCAACGGCAGTGCGCTCTGGAAGAAACAACAACAACAACAACACACCAAAATGAATAAAAGCACCACATAGCTGCAGGCTAGTGCCATGGAAACAGATTACTAGCACCACAGTGTAAAGTGATTAAGCATTACCATAGCTTATCTGACCCAAAGCTTATCTTACTCTATTAATAGTTAACCAATTACCCAAATGCAACTGTGATCAAGTCTAATGTGTTCTGTGCATGGTTACCTAGCAGCTCATCTGGGTCTTTCACCACGATGTGGGCGTTGAGCTCCTGCAGCTCCTGGTGCAGCTCCTCTACTTTCTTGTTGGACTTCTTCAGCATGTTGTCCACGTAGGCCAGGCTCTTCTTGTCTGTGGTCACCTTGAAGCACAACGGGATAGAATTAAGCAAAGAGCCACTAGAGGCCGTGGTGTACACTTCAGACAGCTAGCTGCCCCCTTGCTGTTCTAAAATCCCAGTAATTCACAGCCTATGGCTTATTGCTTTTATGAAACGGTTACTAAAACGGTTACTGTAGACTACCTAGGAAGATTACACAAAATAAACACAGCAACATAAAATGTGATCACTTATTGAAAACAACTCATCATTCCTTTGCCAAGCAATATAGTCCCTCAAGACAGCAAAATGGTTGCCAAGCAACACAGGCTAGCATGTGAATGTTTTATAGCCACAGGTGTGCGAGTATTATTTGGCTTCCAGCCAATCAAAATCGAGGACCGGAATGATCATTTTCATAAATGGAAATGTGTAACAATAATAGAACTGGAGGAGCTTGGGAGTAGTGCGGGGTGACGCATGATCATGGACATTGTTCTTTATCACAATAATCCTCCATCACAATGTAAGGTTATGGGCCATCTTGTTCCATCTTTGGTTCTAAACGCTAGCTGGGTGGTTGAACTGAATGCGTAATTCCACAACACCACGTCAATGTACAATTCATAAACAGTGTACTTAGGACTAATAGTATGCATTCATATTATAAATATTTGAACCTCACATTGAGATCATTTTAGGGTGCTTAGTTATCACAAGTATCTTATATATCCCATGATAATTAGTGACAATTAAATATTGAATGATTGCCCAATTACACAACTGAATTGACATCTAGTTGAATGGGTACCTTGCGCAGGTTCTCCGCGCCCTCCTTGATCTTGAGCTCTTTGCGGATCTCGCGCCGGATCTGGTCCTTGATCTCGTCGAGTTTCTGCTGGACCATGGTGTCCGACAGGTCCAGGTTGTGGCCCAGTCCCAGCCGTTCCGACACCAGCTGGCCCCTGGCATCCCCCTGGACACGGAGGTGACGAGGAGGTGGAGGAGGAGGTGGTGTTGGAAGAATGTCGGAGGAGAGTAGAAGGGGAGGATGGCAAGAATAAAAAGGAGGAAAGGAAAGAGAGGCAAGTAATTAAAAACAAACACTTGTGCAGTGCTTGTTCTGATGGCATTTTGGAATTAACTCTTGAAATCGGAGTGGAGACAAAATACACTGGAACACAATAACTCAATATTTTATTTATGTTTTTTATATATAACTGTCAAGCACTGTACATGCAGAGGTCCATTTCCCTTTGCCATGAGGGCGATCTCATGATGACCTTGTAATACATAATACAGAACTGTAATTCAATAATCGGAAAAGACCTTTCTACAGCCCATTCACATTTCAAACATCAATCGCTACAAAGAGATGATTCGATTTAGCCAGAATTGCCCGTCTTTATCTCAAAGTCACCAAAATCTCAGACTAACAGCCTCTTGCAAATTGAACACAAATGAAAATAGAGGCCGGTACAGTAAGTGAAGTATGCTCACACAATCCACTCTGACAAGCAGAAAATAAACAGAATAGTTGCATTTCTAAAGCGATACGACACAAATTCATGGTATTTAAAGTACAACTACAGTGCCCATTCAAAACATGCCTGTTCGGAACAGGTCGATTGCTTGGCTCCTGGTGGGTGTACCGTTAGTATATATCCGAGTTTGGTTGTAATGTGCCTGTAAAGGCCCACTGCGGACCTAGGTGAAGTCATGCTTGCGTCAGTCCACACTCGGCAGAGCCCTGAAGCCCCGCCCATACTGCTGCACAGAGCGTCGCTTGTTTATTCAAAGTTTATTAACATTGAACTTCTCGCATGTCCAAATTCCACAAAATTCGACACTGCACATCCTTGGGTCCCCAGCAATACACCCGCCAAGTGTGAAGTAGATTGGATGAACGGTTCTCAAGATATGTGAAGGACATGCACATACAATACATACAATACATACATACATACATAATTATGTACAGACAGAGATTCCCCATTTTATAGTTAGATGGATTCTCACAATTATAATTGATTCATTTTCTGTATGGTGTGGTGCTGTAGCATTTCAGCTAGAACAAGCTAAATCTGGGTATCGGATTTAGCACACTATCCTCAACACTAAGCTGTGCATCACAATCAGTCTGATATGTGCCATTACATTATAAATGAAAGACCATAAAAGTGGAAGCTGGTACTACAGTTTCATTTATTATTTCCAAAGTGATTTACAGTTAATTCAGATACAATGATTTAGGGGCAGGTGGGGGTAAAGGTATCTTGCTCAATAATGCCTCCAGGCAGGCTGTGGGGCTTGGGGGTCGAACCCAGAACCTTTTCATCTGGGAGTCGAACATCCTAGCTACTACGCTATCCTGCCTCAACTACTACTCAACACAAACAACAGCCGAAATTCAACTTGTTTCCACAAAGACGAGTCAATTATTTCCAATGAAGTCACCTGTTTGTTTATAATGACCAAATTCGTTGGAATTATCAATTGAGGTGAGGACCAGCCTAAGCCGTCATGCCCTGTGAATGTGACAAGGAGGGATTAAGGAAGTGACATCTCCAACAGGTCTGGATTTAAAAGGTGACAGGTAAGGTGCCACAGGCAGGATGTGAGATTAAAAGTGGCCGGCCAGAGACAGCAACAATGTCAATGAGGAGGACCACTGAGAATTTATGAAACACGTTGGTATTCCAAGATGTAATATGATAAGACAAACTCACTACCAACTCACCTGTAACTACATAATATAATATTACCCTCCTGTACCATAAGGAGGGTATGGGGGAGGCTGGCTTCTATTGCGTGTGCTCAGGCTTTTTGTATCTGTATGTTGAAAATCAGTGATCAGAATTTTCAAATGTATTGACTTTATTTATTCGTCAGCATATTTTTTTGCAGTAGGCTAGAATTTTGATTTTAAAACACATATATACGTAAAGGTGCAGTGTGTAGGATTTATTGGCATCTAGCAGTGAGGTTGCTTATTGCAACCAACTGAATACACCTGAAGGTGAACTGAAGGTGCCAGTACTTCCAAAATGATCATCGTCCAAGACAGCATCCAGTAGCCAAGTGTCAAGTGATGAGGTGCCTTGATATAAAATGTATTTAGTTATTTAGTCTGTAAAGCTATAGGTCATAGATTACACGTAAGATAGTGATGATTCAAAATTAAAAATGCGTCCTCTCTCATGGCGGACTCTGTGGAAGAGGACCCGCTCCCTATGTAGATATAAATAGCTCATTCTAAGGTTTGATGAGATTATCCACTAATTAAAACACACTTATGAATATTATATTACATTTCTGTCAAGTCCGTTCCGCTAGATGCCTCTAACTTATACACGCTGCACCTTTAAATAATGTATTATTAATATTATTAAAAATGCAATGTATTATTCAATTATGAATCGTACCACATACTTAAGTTCTCATATTCTACATTCTCATATTCAAATAATAATCACATTCAAAATCTCTCTTCCCATTGGAGCAGTAGCTGGGTGCACGCTGTACTTTACACATTTACCCTTCACAATCACATTCCCACACACATTAACAGTTCCAGCACAGGGAACCTTTCACAAGGCTGCGCTCCGAGAGACGACCGCTCCTGATAAGAGCTACACCGAAACTACACAACAAACACGTCCGCGTAAAACTTCAGCTCCGGGTCCTGTCCCTGCGATGGACCTTGTTTGCTAAATCATCTCCATTCAAGTATTTCAATTAATGCAATGACTTGCCTGGCAGGCAAAACACAAGACAAACTTGTGCCAAAATGAAGCTCCATATTTTTGAATTAATACACAGGCGACATAAGCCTCCAGAGGCCATAAAAAAAACGTCCTGCGTCATCGATTTACACTTTTCCCCCGCCCCTCTCTCTCAACTTCTCTCTGTCCTGCTTTTAAATCAATACAGCGTACAGGGGCAACGCGGCACCTTACCACGACATCTTCACCGTCGGATTGCTCCATCTCGGCCATGGTGTCGGCAGAGCGGACCAGCTCACGCATGTTCAACGGACAAACTAGGGTCCCTCATGGGCCATTCGACAACACAGGCTGCAGTCCTGTCGCGTCCTCGGAGCGCTCCTGTCTGTTTACCTGGTCGCAGTAATATCCTTTAAATCAACCGCTAGTCAAGGCCTCGAGGCTGGCAGACGCCCCAGTCAAAAGACACAGACCAGAGCCATACATTCAAAGTCACTCTGTGTTCCCCTGTGTATGTCTGCGCGCATGTGTATGTGTGTCTCTCGCTCACACTGGCCCTTTCTTTCTATCTCTCCCTCTCACACACACACACAGCGAGAGTCAGCTCGACACATGCAGTGAAAGCTAAACATGCACACACACACACACACGCTCAGTGTGTAAATCTCACACTGAGCACTAAACACACACACACACACACACACACACACACACACACACACACACACACACACACACACACACACACACACACACACACACACACACACACACACACACACACACACACACACACACACACACACACACACACCAGATAAACCGTCTGAGGAGGGACAGCCAAATCCCTCTTAGCTGGTCGCTGTGTGAGGTCACAGCAGCCCAGAATGGCACCTAATCTCGCTCGGGGCAGAGAATGGCGCCTAAAATTAACCACCGTTTGAAATCATAACGCCAGACCATCCAATGGCCCTTCTGGGGAAAGCAGCGGATGTCTGCGCCTCTGCTGTGGCAGCGGTGAGACCAGGAGGAGCTGCTTGGTAGAGCTAGGAGCGGTGGGCTGGCCTACGCTGGAATACAGTTCAGGAATAAAAGCGTGGCACGGGTTGATGAACACTTTGTTTGAAGCCGGGGTTCGTTTGGTTGATTTGTTACACCTTCGACATGCCTGGTCTTTACTGGAAAGTTTGTTTGCTAAATATGCTACAGCAGGTTATGGATGTGTGTGTGCGTATGCTTGAAGTACAGCTAAGGATATGAGTTGCGGCCGACGCATGGCTTCTGTACACATTGTACAAATCATGTTGACCATCATTGACCTCTTTTCCCCTTTGCTCACATTCAAGTTAGGCCTTAACTTGAAGTGACTCTTGAATGCAGAATAAAAAAGGAAGGCTAAAGGACTAGCGGAGATAAACAACGCTGTTCTGGGTTTATTTCTGTTTGTTTGGAGCTAGCTTTAGTGGCATGCTTCAGGTCTAACTGTAATCTGTGCAGCTAAAGGGGGGGCTATATCTGTTCAAGGAAAGGTTGCATAGTACTTGTGAGATAAAAATAAGACTAATCTAGTGACGCGACACATGACACTGACCAACACACACACACACACACACATTTAGCAGTGTGCATTAGCACACACACACACACACACACACACACACATTTAGCAGTGTGCACACGTGTGTGTGTGTGTGTGTGTGTGTGTGTGTGTGTGTGTGTGTGTGTGTGTGTGTGTGTGTGTGTGTGTGTGTGTGTGTGTCTCTCTGTGTGAGTCTGTCCGTCTGTGTGGCAATTTAACAGATCTGCATGGTTTCTTGAGTGGCTTAACCCCACCCCTCTTTACCTACCGCAGCCCAGAAGGTTTACCTCATCTCATGCACATATCTCCCACCTCGACAGGCTATACCTTCCATGTGAGTCATGGGTAAGATGGAGGTCAGAGCTCCTAGAAGTAGGCTTCAAAGTGTATTTGCAGTGCGTGTGCGTGTGTGTGTGTGCGTGTGTGCATGTGTGTGTTTGGGGTGGAGTTGTGGGGGTGGGGCAGTCGAGAAAGCCACCAAAAAAAGGGACCCATTTTTCATGAGCAACAATGCAAGGAAATCCCCAATAGGCCAATCAGATAAGGTGGAAAGAAAAAGAAAAAAAAAAAAAAAAAATCAACATATTGGCTCTAGAGGACCGCTGATCTAATTTGAGATCAAACAAAGGGAGAGTTCGAATGACAGCGCAGAGCAGTGGAGTTGGGTAATAAGAAACATGGGATTTTTCCACACATGGTTGTTTTGTTTTCACCTGTAACCGTTTTGTTGCCGTTGCCGCCATTGCTGTTGGGTGGCAGGCGTTGCGCAATATAGCCGTTACCTCGCTAGGCTGTTGCTACATCTAATCTGTATTAACTGGCCTACTCTTGATATACTATACATGGAAAGCAAGGACAAATTAGAGTGAAGACATTGCACTCTGTCCAGTTGTTTGTGTTTTTTTTTTTTAGGAACTTGCTCATGTAGCACTTACTCCAAGTTTGATTGCATGCTTTGATTGTTCTGAGCCTCCAAGTTGCTTTGGATAAAACCGTCTGCTAAATGTAAAAGTAGCTTTTTTTAAATCAAAGTCTTAAGCATAGACCTACTTTTTACTCCGTCTCGCTCTGTTAGTTCTTCTGTTCAGCGACAACAGTTGCCTGTGCAAAACTCACACAACCCTTCATGCTGAACAACAAATCAATTTGTCTGTAAAGCCTTCCCATAACACATCGCTAGCTCTCCAAATGTTGTCTTTTCAGCGCATACGACAAATAACGCCCAAGTATGGTTCAAACTTAAAAGTAATCAAAAACCTACAGAAACATGAAGCAAAACATGAGCTGCCGAACCTCCAGCGTAAGCAGGTTAACTCTGCTCTTTAAGCTGCGAAAGCTCCAGGTCCAACAAACAGGCGCTCCATTCAGACAATGGTACAATACAAGAGGCTAAGGCCACACTATATCCAGGCTGTGTGCTTGAAGGCCAAGCCCTCGCCATTTCAACACGGGGGCCTACTAGCCCATGCCCGACAACCTGACACCCTGCCTTCTTCTTACCCCCACAGCTGGTCCCATACTTCTGGACAACGCTTGCCCGCTTGGACCCGAAATAGAAACGCTAGGGCCAAACCCGAGTCCACGCCTGGACAAAACGCAGGCTGTACCCAGGCCCCTACGGTAATCCGGGGTGGCTTTAAGATCCGGGCCTGTGTGTGTGTGTGTGTGTGTGTTTTCTGATGTTATGCGTGTTTTCACAGGCACAGGGACAGGCCAGGAGGTCATTTTCTTAGAAGATCAAGTTAAGCGTAGTCACGACACCAATACTACAAGGAAGACCAGCATCTTCTCCTCATGTACTTCACTAGTGTAGTGTGTGTTCATCACAGTGCAGCAATCACGTCAGGAGATGCAGTGTGGTGTTATAGAGGTTGGCTTGATGCACTACAAAAGACCAGCCAACATCTCCATTAAATCACTAATTGGAAACAGAGTTAATCACACCGGTGATTGGACCCAGGCTCTGGGGGGGGACCAGCATCCCAGACTTAAAAAATGGTGACAAGGACGGACTTCAGCATTTCAACAACAGCCCACATCACACGGCGTACATGTTCACGTCAATGACCGTGACGGTTCCGTGTCAACACCAACACAACACAACGTGGCCTTCTTACATGGTGTGTGTGTGTGTGTGTGTGTGTACATTGACGGTTGTCAAGTTGAAAAAAGTTGTATTTGAACACTGACGTCATTAGAGCGAAACCACGAACGGCGGTCCAAAAAAAAAAGAAGAGCATAATAAAAGAAACGTTTTCATTTACTGCGTCCCCCAAACGTACTCGCCTCTTACCGTTCACCGTTTTATTTTATTTATTTTTTGGGGTATAGGGGTAAACGTGTGTAAAACGTGTAGTTTAATAGCAATACGTCCTCCCCGTTAAATATGTACCCATAATCAGACCGCTACAAAAAAAACTTTAAAAAAAAAACAAAACATGCAAGTCAAATTCACTTTATCCGTCTCAAAACTCAATAAAAAGCGTACAAAACCCCTGCTTTAGTTGGAGAATAGTGACTTTATTCACTATATAGTCCACCATAGCCAGGAGAGGAAAACCACCTCGGAACGGTTTGTTTTGCATCCCAACGGTAACGAGCTCTCGCGCGTCTATTTCCCTTTCACTACTTCCAAAAAACACACACAAAATGTCCGTTAAAACCGTTTCTAACGCCGTGTGCTGGACGGTACAACGCGTTTCGTACAACGTTACGATGTGCAAACTGGGATAATTGTCTCTCCCAGGCCTCGATCCATGGTTCATTCCCAGACAACCCCCTTTTGGTTGGAAAAGGGTTGAAATTTAACCTGGGAAATCAAAAGCGAACCGAGCCCCGTCCCGGTGGTCCGGCGGGGAGAGGGCGTCGCGTCCCCCCGCCGCCGACCCGCCGACCGCGGACACTTTTTACACAAGTTTGCGCACTTTTCGCCAACAGTTGTCAACTTTTTTCCTACCTGCACGGAATCGGCGGCCATCTTGGTTTTTTCAACTTTGAATAAAATCCTACGGAGAGAGGGGAGGTGGTGCTCCCAGAACAGCCTCGCTCAACTTTCCCTCTCTGGCGGCGAGAAGTGCGCTTACTCTCCGGCCGGACCGTCGGTCATCTCGGCGGAACCGGACCAACCGCCGCCATCACGTCGTCTCTAAGCGCTCTGCTTACGGAGTCCGGACGCACTTCCCCCCCCGCCGCGAGAGTACCCTATTCATAAATAAAGTGGAGGAGTCGGTCCCAGTGCTGGTGGAGCGCGAGGCGGTGGGGAGAGTGTGTGTGTGACCGCGCTCCGTGCACCCGCTCAACCCAGCGGCTCATTCTGGCGACTAGACTCCACTCACACACCCTCACGTGATCCACAACTTCATAACACAGTGAAATTATTATCATTAATAAAAATATTATTATTATTAGTAGTAGTAGTAGTAGTATTGCTGTTATTATTATTGTTATTATTATTATTATTATTATCATTATTATTAGTAGTAGTATCATCATCATCATCATCATCATCATCATCATCATTATTATTATTATTATTATTATTATTATTATTATTATCATGGCTGCTATCCTCTCCTGCTGCTACTACTAGGCTATTATAGGCATATGCCTGCTGCTACTAATAAATAATAACCATAAACATATAAAAACAGCGAAACATGTATGTTTAAGAACAAATAGCCTTATTAGTACCTTTACTTTGTATATATATATATATATATATATATATATATATATATATATATATATATTTATTTATTTATATATACACACACACACAATTATGTAAAGGTACTAATAAGGCTATTATACACATATATATATATATATATATATATGTAGAGAGAGAGAGAGAGAGAGAGAGAGGCTACATTTTGCCTGTTTTTCCTTAACTATCAGTTTTGCTTACTAATGTAGGTCATGAATTCAATTCACGTCTTGATGCGAATAATAACGCACATATACCTGGAACCATCTGTACATATTAATGACCCCACTAATGTGTCCAATTATCACCTCCAACACACCATACTGTGAACCTCCACACTGTAAACCCAGGCGCACATTTGCGTTCACGTTTACGCAACGACAATAAACTTGGCACGTTGTCTCCATTAAGGCCCACGCATGACATGCCACACATAGGTGCAGGGGGGGGGGGCTTATACATCACAGGGCCATAGGGAACCGTGGCTCCTGAGATTGGACACTTTACATAGAAAAGGACTTTCTCCCAGACACACACACACACACCTACCTCATAGGGGCCTACAATGTGTGAGAGAGCCCTGCTTAGCAACACACACACACACACACACACACACGCACAAACACACACACACACACACACACACACACACACACACACAAAAACAAAAACACACACACACACACACCTCATAGGGGCCTACAATGTGTGAGAGCCCTGCTCAGCAACACACACACGCACAAACACACACACACACACACACACACACACACACACACACACACACACACACACACACACACACACACACACACACACACACACACACACACACCTACCTCATAGGGGCCTACAATGTGTGAGAGAGCCCTGCTTAGCAACACACACACACACACACACAAACACACACACACACACACCTCATAGGGGCCTACAATGTGTGAGAGCCCTGTTCAGCAACACACACACGCACAAACACACACACACACACACACACACACACACACACACGCACACACACGCCTACCTCATAGGGGCCTACAATGTGTGAGAGAGCCCTGCTTAGCAACACACACACACAGACCCAGCCCTGGTTCACACGTTCACACAGCACCTCCAGAAGGAGCCAGACTGCCTTCAAGTACAACCGTCTCCTCCCGTCCTGTCCACACCCACTATCCACGCCGAGACACGGTTGCCATGGCGACGATGTGGCCATGGCTGTTTCCATCAGCGGTTCCGGACGGAGTCCCACCACGTTGTACCCTGTTATGTGTGTCCCCCCCCCCGGAGGACAGGTCGCTGTGGTTACTGGGAGCATCATCCATCCATTAGCATCCATCCCACCCATCATCATCCATCCCACCCATCGCTCAGGGATAACAGCCTCTAACTGACGACTATAGCAATACACCCGAGAAATAAGGCAAAATCCACCACAAAGGCCTTCTAAGTTGTTTTTATTTTAAATGGTATTGTATTGCCTAGAAAACAATATCCTAAAGCATTGATTTTTTTTAAAACAGGGTCCCTGGATGATTTGAAACCACACAACCCAAACTGAGCCTACATCTGCTGATGAAAAGGACACACAAAATAAATAAATAAGCCGAATGGGGAAGCCGTGTTGAATAGGCCCTCCGCAACAGAAACACTTCCACATTGAACTCGGTTGCATTGTATGGGGATGTCACGAAGATATCCCCCCCAGAAGAAGAATTGCAACTCATTATCTCCCTCTGTAGGAGACCAGGTCTAAAAGAATGCAGCTTTTCTTTCCCACACTATCCACTTCCATTCATTTCCCCCCCCCCACTTCCCCAAGAGGTCCCAACAATTACTGACACACAAACAACTGGAAGTTGGACTGTCTGACACACAACACACGCGCGCACACACACACACACACACACACACACACACACACACACACACACACACACACACACACACACACACACACACACACACACACACACACACACACACACACACACACACACACACACACAATTGATGTATATTTTTGGCAATCAAAAACAATTACATTTGTTTATTGACAAAACTGTTCCACATTCCAGCAGACAAATCTGCAACAGAAATTACAGTTGGGCGAAGAGAAGGCACATTTCAGCCTCACAAGTAAAGTTGTATATTTTATTTTTTTCTAATTTTCATTTCATTCATCGGTTAGTAAGGAGATCCTCTGCAACCGTTCCTGGAGAGGTCAAATGTAATTCGGTCTCCTCAAACGGACCTTCTTGGATTACACATAGGATTGGATTAGTTTTGTGGGCCATTTATCGTCGGAGGGCTCTCAAAGGAGCACTGTGAAAGGGGATCTAGCGTTACGCCTCAAGCTGTCAACAAAGAGAGTACACAGGGTTGACATTTACTATACATTTCGCAGTTTTTTGATGGTGTGGAGGGCTAAGCCTCGTGGCGAACCAGAATACGTCTTATTGTCTGCTGGTGGACGTAGCTCGTTTAGATTTAAGGTCTGACCCTATATGGTCAGGACGCGATCGAGGTGACATTTATCCTTATATTTATTTATCAATATATTTATTTGTATTATATTTGTTTCAGCATCGGAAACAATAACAATTTCAAAACAAACTGACATTGTGTGAATTTAGTAATGGTATAGACGGTAGTAACAGTCTACTGTCTTTCACAGTGCTCCATAAAGATTATGTTACAAATTGAATAGGGATGCAATCTACAATCTTTACCTAGCCGTAAGTTAAAACATACTTCATAAAAGCGAATAGTACCGAGAAAGTGTTTCGTCATGTTATGTATACAAATGTAAGAAAAAGGGCTACAATCTTAGCAGCAGAGTATAAGTACGTAAGTATGTTTCTGGGCATCCATGTTTTACAATGACTAAACAAAAAGGAAACCTTAAAAACAAACAATAAAGGTCAAAGGCAGACCCACAATCCATGAATTGCACAGACAGTTAATTTTGTTTGTATGTGTTAGCACAATGTAAATAAGTTAATTAAAAAAAAAACTCACTGGAAATTAAATCTATCGGAAATAATATGTACAACAGCAGTATTGTTCAACTAGTTGAATTACTTAATGTACTTAATGTAATTAACAATTTCAGCATCAATACAGAACACCACCCTCCCCTAGCAAGGATGCACATTTACAAGATTCATAAAACAACACATTCATAAAACACATAGACTCGCCCCGGGAAAAAAGTCTATAGTCACAGGATTTCGACTAGGAAAAAGATCTCAGCTGTTCTGTTCTGTTACTCAAGTCCAACGCAGTAGTATTACATTTTCCACCGTTTCTTTTTTTTTAGTAGTGGTCTCGAAGCACGACAATGTCTTTTCAACCAGGAGGAGGGGGGGGGGGGGGGGGGGGGGTGAAAAAAAACAATCCTGGTCTTCGTGTGAGAAAAAAGGGACCATGAAAGTAGTAGAAATTAAAAAGTACATCACAGCACAATCAGAACATAATAATAACACAAGCTCCAGTGTTTCGGCTGGACGTGAGAACAGAGGAGATCCGGTGACCAATCGATAGTTACGGTCCGAACAGCTGCCATGTCCCGGTCGCGTGCGAGTAAAAAGATCGCAGCAACCGATGACCTCCAACATCACGCGGAAAGTGGGGGGGGAGGGGGGGAGGGGGGAGGGGAGTGTCTTAGCGAGGAATACCATTAGCGGTCGACCCGTTGGCCTCCGCCCTCGGAGCAGCTGGTGGGGAAGAGGTAAAAAAGAAACACATTTATACAAATATCTCCGACCAGAACCTGTCCAGTACCTTCGCTAGATTGTTTGATAGCACCACCTTTGTTGTTTTTTTTTTACACAAGTACGACAGCTTGGTAACAATCTAGCCTTCTCTAATAGTCCATCCCCCCCTCAGGATCAGTTTGGCGTCCAAAGCCTTGTCCAAAATAACGAGGAACTGTCTCTCTCGCTCTCTCTCTCCAGCGTGTGTCTGGGATTGTTGGCCAGAGACAGAGAAGAAGAGAATGGAGGAGGAGGAGGAGGAGGAGGAGGAGGAGGAGGTGGAGGTAACCTAGTTCTTGGGGTAGATCTTCTCATAGAAGAAGTTCTGCGCCAGCAGGTACAGCTCGCCGTCCTTCTCGCGTACGGCGTGAGCGCGGACGAACTGGAACTGCTCCAAGGCGAACTCGTAGAACTCGTTCTCCATCTTCCAGACGGCCGACTGCTGCAGCTTGGCGGTGGACTCCTTGGTGGGCGGCTTCTTCTCCGTGGTCTTCCTCAGGTGGGACTTCTTGCCTGCGGCGACAGGGGAGGAAAAACGGGTCGAGAAATTATACGATAATCACACGCGTGCGAAAAAATATGATGAGTGAAATACTTTTAAAAAACGCATGTTAAACATAGCGTTTCTTGAGATCATCCCCGTCGAAAGTCAAAATAGTTAGTATTCAGGAGGCGTGGCTTAATTCCATGACGGTATGAAGATTGCTGAAGCAACCAGCTGAAAGAAAAATAGGCCTATACTGTATATTCCTCAAGTGAAACTACCCCACATTTACCGCTTACAGCTTGAGAAATGAATTAATTTGGTTTCCTTATTAAATCATGTATAATATATGGCATTTATGACAAATAAATGCTTATGTTTTTCTTGGCTGCTCGCCAGACAAAGCTAACTAAATTGAGGCACTTTGTTAACTTGCAATGGGCTTTAATAAAAATGACTCCTAGTTGCAGCCTTTATGAAGTCACTGGATAAAACACTGTATGAAGTATGAATGTTATCACTGGCTTGGTGATTTATGCAAATACGCCATTGCTTAATGGTTGTTTTTAAATAAATAAAAAACAGCAATAAAATATCCTTTTCTGGATGGCAGAACAGTGTAGTGGCTATGATGATGCTGACTCCCAGCCGAAAAATAACTGGGTTCGATCCCCAATGTCCACAGCCTACCTGCTGTAGGCATCCTTGCGCAGGACAGCCTAACGCCTAACCTGACTCTTAATGGAAAGTATCTCAACTGTAATTCACTAAAAGAGTCTTATTTACTCTTTATTTTGTCTTTATTTATGAAAGAAATCCCCCCCAAAAATCTCAGCAGATACAAAAAAAATGACAAAAACAAACCTGTTCACTTTGGATAAAAGCCTCTACTATGAGACTAAATCAAAACCAAACAATAACACCAACGAGAACCAGCGGGGGCTGTGTTACAGGGGCCCGTGGGGGGGGGGGCGGGGCAGGGTACCTGTCTTGTAGAGCTCGGTGGCCCCCCTGAAGAAGCGGGGCAGCGCCGCCTCCAGCATCATGACGAAGTCCTCCAGCTCCTCGGTGACCCCCACCAGCATGTACTCGTTCACCAGGTTGTACTTGGCCTGCTCCAGGGCCCAGGGGCTGCCCACGTTCCTGCCGGAGAAAAGGTCACAAGGAAGGGGGGGGGGGGGGTGGGAAATGCCTCTTTTTATTGTTGTTGTTTGTTTGTTTGGTTTGGATTGCAGCTTTGTGGAGCTTTGTTTGTCCCGCCTTAATGTGCGGATCATTTTGAGGAGTTTGGGCATGTTGCTGTTGTGTGTGTGATGCTAAATGTTTTAGAGCGGTTTAAGTGTGAAGAAAATGGGAGGAAAGCCATAAGGGGGACTGGAGGAGCTCAGGAGAGGATGGGAAATATGACAGACAGACAGACAGACAGAGAGAGAGAGAGGCAGAGAGAGAGAGAAGGCAGGAGGAGGAGGAGAGAGAAGGCAGGGAGGAGGAGGAGGAGGAGGAGGAGGAGGAGGAGGAGGAGGAGGAGGAGGAGAGACAAGCCAGCGGGGTACTGGGAGATCTTCAAGGGATGAGGGAAGGTTATAATGATTAAAGCAAGAAGAGGAGGTGGCAAGAACATATAACGACGAGGTCGAGAGAGAACGAGTGGGGAGAGAGAGGGACAGAAAAAGAGACAGAGGGAGGGAGAAAGAGAGAGAGAGCGAGAGAGGGAGAGAGAGAGAGAGAAAACGAGCAAGAGAGACACCAGAAGGAACCATGAAGGAAAAACAACAAACGTGAGGATTAGGAGGAGGAGGAGAAAAGACGATTGTGGGTGGCAGGAAGTGTGTCATGCTCAGGAAATTAAATGTTATGGAAGTCAAAGATAAGCACGCAGAATGAGGATTATGGAAGTTGAAAGCACGAGATAGCGTTTAAATGGAATTTTCGCTGACTCATCTCCCAATGAGCGCTCTAATCAACACGCCATGTTGTTCAGACGGGCGGACCGGCATCATAAGAGCAAAAAAACACGTTCATTACGGTGCATGTGTATGTGTAACACCCATGGCAACTAACAAGTTCCCGCAAACAAAAGGAAACGATGAAAAATTAGGAGATGAGAAGAAGCTCATGAAAAAGAGAAATGATGGGATGTGGAGGAGAGAGAGAGAGGGGACAACAAAGAGAGACCGGGAATGCACAGACAGGCAGACAGACGGACAGAGGCTGATTCAGATCGCCATGGCGATAGGGACGGTATCAAGGCTAAGACGCTAAGATTGGAGATTGTGCGAGACCGCGGGGAGAGATGACTAAGGCATCGGTGACAGCTGAAGCCTATTAAAGCCAACGTAGCGTGGCGCACCATGAAGCGGTCTAGGGCTTCACGGTTTCACGGTCGACGCCGGGGCCCTAGCCGCCGCCGTCCACACAACCTCGGGTTCGCTTTACCATTTAATGACGCCACTTACCGCAGACACTCCCCCGTTCTGCCGTATCTCTACCACTCAAGCGCTCTTTGTGATGCACCCAGCGTAGGGAACGCCGCGTATGTGTACTCGCGCCGAGCGACGAAAACTCAATTTCACACAGAAACGTGTACGGGCAGGGAGATTACAGTGCACGTGTGAACACATACCAACCATACCAGCCATACCAGAGTAGCGACATACAGACACATAAACGTATAAACGCATCGGGTTTAAAACTCATAGAATTCAATACAAATATTTGATACCCAACATATATATATATATATATATATATATATATAACAGACTGTGACTGTGAGCTCATACCAGCACTCGGAGTAATGGCCACAGAAGAAGGGGATCTGCAGCCAGAGCTTCTCAGGGGCGCAGTCAGAGCCCCCCGCCGACACACACTCGTCAAACGTCTGGAAGACACACACACACACACACACAGTGTAACTATACAATTTAGCAGCTTTTTGTTGTACTACTGTGACACCACAGGACCTCAATCTTTCGACCGTCATTTTCATCAACAGTTGAAATCATCTCATGCAAGAGTGATTGCAAATATTGTACATTAACACCACCACCACCACCAAGGCCACGATCAAGGCTGTTGAAGTATCAAGAATGAAAAAAACAAATAAAAACATAAAACTGCTACCTTCTTGTCCCCTTGTTTCCTGCGTCTCAGGCCGGGTCGGTAGTCGTCGCCGAAGCGCAAGAAGTAGTAGTAGGACACCAGCCTCTCGATGGGGTCCCGGACCACGTTGATGTAGATGGGCTTCTTCTTCACGCCGAACCTGGACAGGACGGTCAAAATAACTCAAATCAGGGAGAAAGAACACAAACTTACAGCGAATACTTGGATATTCTGATTACTCCTAGGTTTTGGGTTTTAAGAGAAGAAAATAGCCTATTGTACAATAGTTTGTAGTATTATCTACGGGTTGTATTATGCATAATTATTTGTTAAACAGTATGTATCTGCAACGTCTCTACGTGACCACAAGGTGGCGACAACAACAACAACAGCAGCGTGTTTCCTTACTTGGTGAAGTCCAGGAAGGACACGTGACCGTGGTAGAAGGCCGGCTTCATTTCCCGCCACTCGGTCACATTCTTCACAAACCTCACCTGAGTGAACAACAGACATCACCATCATCAGCATCCGACTGTCTGCGAACTCATTGTCATACCTTTACCCCCCTTGACGATGCAATGTCGATCCAAATGAACGTGTATGACACAGGCGATACGTGCCTGATGAAAGGGCAGGCATTGTTCGCAGGAGTATAATTATTCACGCGCAGCAGAAACACAGCCCAAGCAGCTTATAACCGAAGCACAGCTCCCATTCGTCATCTCGTAACACGCACATCTATATTACAGTCTCTACTTCGGCAAAGCCTCCCATTAAAAAAGCAGGTGATACAGAGCTATTGTTACAACTGAATAGTGCAAAAATACTCGACTGCTGTAAAAGGAGCAATACATGATGTACTTCATGTTCAAAATCCCCCCCCCCCGCCTGCAGCTGCCTGTCGCTCTGCCTAGAAATCCAATAAAACGGCTGCAGTATGGAGAGAGAGCGGTGCTTGGGTCACAATAGTGTAATAATAAGGAGGCTTAGGTGCTTCACAATCGCAGGTACGGTCTCGGCTTTGGTCAACACGAGATAATGAATAACATCAATACAAAAAAAAAAACACGATACAAAAGATGTAGACCTTCGACGCAGGAACATTGAGCTTCTATAGAGAGTGAGCCCATGTCTCACTCTGGAGTTTACTTACTAACAATAATACTCTCTCCAAGAGTCCACTTTTTACAGCCATCTATTACTATATATTGCAGAGAGTTTCCTTATAAATATGGACTTGATTTCCAAGAAGGCCCCTCTGAAGACATTAAAAGTGTATTTACTTAACTGTAAACACAATGATGCCAATACCTGAAATCCCAGACATTGTATGTGTACAGTGTGCAGTCAGTGTGTTCTGGTGTGTAATGAAATACTTCTTATAGCACTGTGCATGTGTCCATCTTTTTAGTAAATATCGTACTGTGCTGCGACGCACAAAATCAGACCGATCGATGTTAGTTCTCGGCTAACGCGTTGTGATGTCACAACGTGGTGCTGACATCACGGCGTGGCCCCGCCCCCCCCTCTACCCACCTGGTCCTGGATGGACATGACCGGGTTGTTCTTGGTGGTGTTGATGTGCAGCACGTGGTAGTGGTTCTTGCCGCACAGGTCGTACGCGATGTTGGTGAAGGAGGTGCTGGCCGTCTTGGGCACGCGGTTGTAGATGATGACCACGTCCTCCGCGTCCGGCAGCCCCGCTGGCCCCGCCACCGCCGCCGCCGCTACGGGCCCCGCCCCCGCAGGGCCCTCCCCCCGCTCGCGTTGCCCGTCCTGCGTGTGGCGCTGCTCGATCTCCCGGACCTCGTGTCTGGCGATGGCTCGCTCTGCGCGGAGAGAGAGACAGAGACAGAGTGGTAGAGAGACAGAGAGAGACAGAGTGGTAGAGAGACAGAGAGAGAGAAAGAGAATGTTTGTTAATTATTAATTAATTAATGTATTATTGCAATGTTCAATTGCTTTAGCAAGCCATATTGTATGTACAAGTCCTGCTAATGAAGCCCATTGAACTGAGAGATAGTGAGAGAGACAGAGAGACAGAATGAGGACGGGGGAGACAGCAAACGTAGCATGAAATAAAAATGGACATCTTCATATTTGATTTGCCAATTTCCACGGCCACGTTAATCAACTCTTTAAAAACCTTCTGTTGCAGACATAACTGCGGGCATTTTAAAGATAGGACTGCATGTTCTTTATACGTCATCAAATTCATAACGAGGGCATAGAAGCGCTGCCAAGCCATTCTTTTACTTTCCTGCAAGAATCATAATAAAAACGACTATTAACTAAAACAATGTGAGACAAAATGTGGTTTCTGAACACCTTTGAATCGGGGTTTATAAAGCACCAGCAGTATTAAACATGATGTTTAAAGGATAACTTCGGGATTTTTCAACCCGGGCCCCCATTTAACACAGATGAGTAGGAAGAAATCTGTGCGTAAACCATGCGTACTGCAGTTTCTCGCCAAAACGTGGGATTTATCAATTTGTTCTTGGCTGGAAAATGTGTGTACTTTAGGACAAAATGTACGCACAGAGTCTGACCATGCGTATGCACAGCAATGCTTTTCACCTACTTATACAAATACAATTTCCCCCTCGGAAAGTAACGTAATTTTTAATGATACAATCGATGTACTCCTACGCCTAAAGTAGGCCTCTACAATAATTGTATCAAGTAAGATTCCATATAAGATATTTTGACTATGCTGCATAGTACTAAATAAAGTCATGTCATGAAATAATATACAATTAGGGCAGCTGTAGGAGGTGAGTGTGTGTCAAATGGCCGGTTTAATAGAGGATGTGGTGGGGGCTGATCTCATCTTATTAATAGAGGATGTGGGGGGGGGCTGATCTCAACTTAGTAATAGAGGATGTGGGGGGGGGGCTGATCTCAACTTAGTAATAGAGGATGTGGTGGAGGCTGATCTCGTCTTATTAATAGAGGATGTGGGGGGGGGCTGATCTCGTCTTATTAATAGAGGATGTGTGGGGGGCTGATCTCAACTTAGTAATAGAGGATGTGGTGGAGGCTGATCTCGTCTTATTAATAAAGGATGGAGTCGGATCTGCAGGCTACATAAGAAGAAGTGAGCGTGTTTTCAGACCAACTTATTGGCGGTATCCAAGTCCTCTCCACCCTCAGGTCTCAGAGAGAGTTAGGAGACATAGCAGAAGTTTCCCAGCAGTCGCTCAGCTGTTTAATGCCTGGCTGCAGTCCTTGCCGGTATCATCACTTTACGCACACAGTACATTCAATTTGTTTCCATACACCGCTGCACCACAGTCCGTTGTGTCTGTTGTCTGTTGTGTCTCATATCAATGTACATCCTCTTAAAGTGCTTGTTTTGCCACTGACAGGCTCAGAGTGTTATTATAAGTGTCTGACAACATTAGGGAAAGGATCGCTACAGGGGAATAAAAACCTGTCTTTACCTTTCGCTTGATCCGGTCCGTTTGTTTTTGAGTCTAACCAAGTCTCCTCTCTCGATCCCGAGTTGAGTTGTTGCAGGAAGTGAACGGTGGAAACGTGAGTCAGAGTTGGAGAGAGGAGGCAAGAGTTTGCCGTGTTTGGACTACAGAAATCATAACTAAGTCAGTGTTATCTAAAGGATTTACAAAAAACAATGGTTTGTGTTTGCATATTTTCACCGTTCACTTCTTGCAACAACTCAACTCTGGTGATTGCGAGAGTTCAGAACGAGACTTCCCCTTGAGCGAGACTTGGTTGGACACAATAACGAACAGACCGGACCGAGCGAAAGGTAAAGACAAAGGTTTTCTTTCTGTGTAGGGATCATTTCCATAATGGTGTCAGACACTTAGAACAACAACCCGAGCCTGTCAGCAGCAAAACAAGCACTTTTAGAGGACGAACATTGACAGGGCGCTACATTGCTGCCAGTTTCGTGGCTGACGGCTGAAGCCCTCTCGCTCAATACTGGGCCAATTTCAAAAACTGTTGTCCGCATTAGACCCAGATACCCAAGATGATGGGAAAATGGCGCCTCATTACTTTTTTTTTTAAATTCTGTATTTAGTTTTATTTACTATCTATTTTTAGTTATTTAGTTTTATTTTGTATGTATTTACCTTAAAGTATTTATATATGTTCATGTCCTTTCTTACCCAGCTATATATATTTTCTGTATGCATTCACTGTATTTTACATCGCTATATATTCTAATTCTAATTATTTGTTAAGTATTTGTAGTACCAATTGTCGTTCTTAGTTAAGGTTGAAAATCTGTTTTTCTTAAATCGTTTTCTGAAATAGAAAATCCCAAATAGAAATACGAATGTCTTAAGTGAAGGAGACTGTGTTTTCACTCGTCTCTATGGTCCTCCTGACACTCCGGTCGGTGCCGCCTGCGGACGACCCCTGACCCCCGATGTGTGACCGCTAGCGCTTCAACGACCAACAGAGAGCGTTGGGACACCCGCGCGCGGTAAATTATATGTGACAGACGAAGGAGGCGGTGCTCCCGTCCTCCCGACTCAGCTGTCCGCCTCCCCACCCCCAACAATCTCACAGACAGCCACGAGTCAGCGTTGTCATAAAGCAATCATAAAAAAACAACATTGGTTTACGCTTCGGCATCGCTCAGAAGAACAGGGCCGTGCGCAGACGTTTTGGGGGGCGGGGGCTCAAGCAAAAAAAAAAAAAAGAAGGGCCCTCACCCCACCGACACGCACTATTCTCACACATCCATAATCACACACCATGTTCATAACATGGGACCTGGTTAAATTCTACTTAAACACATTGATCCATGAAGAAACCACACATGTAATGTAGTAATGCAAGTCAGTCAGTGCAAGTTAATGCAGTCAGTAATTTACCTCTCATTATAAGTAATGATCAGACTCTAGATCAGCATCCCCACTAACCAAAATCCAGTTTTATTAATTTTCTGGTTGTTTTGATGCCTCATATGCAAATGGTATACTGAGTTTAGTAAGCAGGATTGAGTTCACCGTATTTATGATGCCGATGTATCATAAATGATATGAACTATAAACACCTGCCTTTGGTATAATTCTGATAATAAAACACTGTGAGGAAAACCTTGAGGCTCAGATACAGTACTCTTTTAAGTGGTCAATAAACAAATATTTTCAGCTCAATGTGACACCTCACCGGGTGAAAGGTCAACGGTCAAGTATATGGGCTGACGGGTCATGGGTCAGGAGTTAAGTGAGTAAAGAGTTGAGCGGTGCGTTATTTGATAGTGACGTGGGTGTGGTGGGTCACCCGACAACTAAAACCAAAATCATTTCTCCTTTTTTCCTTCCGTTAGACTGTTTTTGTCGGTCAGCCATGAACGCGAGTCGGTTTGATTGATTGCGGTTGTTGATGGCGTCTGGACTCCTTCCACACAGAGAGAGAGAGACAGAGACAGAGACAGAGAGAGACACAGAGACAGAGAGAGAGATAGACAGAGAGATAGAGACAGAGACACAGATATAGAGACACAGAGAGACAGAGAGAGAGAGAGAGAGATAGACGGAGAGAGAGCGGGGGAGGAAGTGGGGGAGGAAATGGCCCCTGGAGCACCCAACGTTCGCGGGAGATGCCAGGAGCTTGGTGGACCGGCAGCCGTCCGTCCACCTGCCGCAACTATAGGCCCTGGCTCTGGGCTGGCTGGCCTGCAGACGGCCGCCTGGGCTGGCTGGCCAGGTAGCAGCTGGCAGCTGGTGTGTGGAGTGGCAATTAAGATATCATCTGTGATGTCCTGCAGCCCACTCTCCCAGCCGTGTGCCGGCACACACACACACACACACACACACACACACATACAGAGGCATGTGCCTTCACTCAAGCACACGCATGTATAAACTAGCGTGCCACACACACACACAAGCACGCATTGTCGTCACGTCACACACGTTCACTTACGTCGGCGTGTAGAAACACGCATGCACATCAGATACGGACAAGCACACACACACACACACACACACACGCACACAAGCATCCGTTGGATATGTATGTGCGTCACACACACACACACACACACACGCACCCCAAACCGCAAGCACTCCTAGTGCCCCCCCCCCACACCTCTCTCTTCTCACTCTCACTCCCCCCCCCCCCCCCCGGCAGCTGTTAATGTTTCACTGATCAAAGGGGGATCTGGTTACTGACAAAGCCAGGGTGTGGACCCTGTGCTCCCCGCTGGCAACTGTTCACTCACTGTGCCCTAACGGCATGTCCAAGAGGAGGACCGAGGACTGTTGACTCACTGTCCTCTAACGGCATGTCCAAGAGGAGGACCGAGGACCGTTGACTCACTGTCCTCTAACGGCATGTCCAAGAGGAGGACCGAGGACTGTTGACTCACTGTCCTCTAACGGCATGTCCAAGAGGAGGACCGAGGACTGTTGACTCACTGTCCTCTAACGGCATGTCCAAGAGGAGGACCAAGGACCGTTGACTCACTGTCCTCTAACGGCGTGTCCAAGAGGAGGACCGAGGACTGTTGACTCACTGTGGTCTAATGGCGTGTCCAAAAGGAGGACCGAGGAATGTTGACTCACCGCTTTAATGGCATGTCCAAGAGGAGGACCGAGGACTGTTGACTCAATGCGCTTTAATGGCGTGTCCAAGAGGAGGACCGAGGACTGTTGACTCATTGCTTTAATGGTGTGTCCAAGAGGAGGACCGAGGACTGTTGACTCACTGCTTTAATGGTGTGTCCAAGAGGAGGACCGAGGACTGTTGACTCACTGCTTTAATGGTGTGTCCAAGAGGAGGACCGAGGACTGTTGACTCATTGCTTTAATGGCATGTCCAAGAGGAGGACCGAGGGGCCTGACTGGTCGACGGCTGCAGGGAGGGCATGCGATGCAGCACAGGTGCACGCAAAAAAAAAGGCATGTGGACAAGCCGTGTTCAACAGCGGTGAGAGAAAAAAACGAGAAAAAACCACGCCGTTTTAGATCCACGCCACCTGACACACGTGTTGGACTCGTTTCTAATCGGGACCTCAAAAGGAAAAAAACCCCGAAAGAGACAGACGCAGAGAGTGAGAGAGACGCACATTTGGAGACGAGAGGAGGGAAGAGGGGGCAGAGGGGATAATAATGCTAAATAATAATGTAAATGTATGTGTGGGGGGAAAGGAGGGCTCGCCACCTGCACCCGCATGACTGCAGCCATCAGCCGGTCTGAGGAGACCTTGGGGTTTTAGCACGGAGCGGTGAAGCTCCTCTCTACTGTCCTTCAGTCACTGCTGAGCACGCACCAGTCTCTCTCTCTCTCTCTCTCTGTCCCTCTCTCTCTCTCCCTCCCTCTCCCTCTCTCACCTGGTCGTTCTCCTCATCCACATCTAAATCTGTTCATCTGGGTCATCTGCCCGTAGCGACAGTCACTCTCTGGGGAGGAGGAGGAGGAGGGCAGAACCCAGGGCCCGCTCTGGTCCTCCGGGGGTCCTAGACGAGGAACAATGAGCCGTGCTATGTGAAGGGCCCCGGAGGACACTTGTTTCAAAAGGACACGCAGCCCTGTGCCAAATCTCCGGAGAGAGAGAGAGAGAGAGAGAGAGAGAGAGAGAGAGAGAGAGAGAGAGAGAGAGAGAGAGAGAGAGAGAGAGAGAGAGATGGGTGGGAGTCATAACGGCGCTATTCAAACGACATGGCTGAACACGGCTTGGCTCAAAACCGCTGTATGACACACACACAGACACACACACACACACACACACACACAGACACACACACACACTTTAATCCAGGCTGGCCTCTCTGAGGTCATTTAATTAGAGAACAAAAGCCTGAATTACTGTGGCCACACAGTGCGCCTCCCTTTCATTCTTTCATTCATTTCCACCCCCCGGTCCACCCCCCCCCCCCCCCCCAACCCAACCGCCACCCCAGTGACCGCACCCCCTCCCCCTACCACAACGTCAAGACCCCCCCCCCCACCCCCACCTCCCCTCTGGCCCTCTCCATGCATTAAAAGCTAATTATCAAGCGTGAAGCCTGACACAGGTTTTAAACACTGTGACATCTACAAGCCTATTACTCTCCGAGATTCTTTCAAAGTAAGAGCGTGAGGAGGAGGACAGAGAGAGAGAGAGAGAGAGACAGAGAAAGAGAGACGGGGGTGGAGCTAAAACTGCAGAAGAGACTCGATGCTCCATGGGAGATATTTACTGAAGCAGTGTTGTGGCTGATTAGGCACGGCCGGCGATAATAGTCATCCACCCCCCCCCTCGCCGCACGCAGGCCGACGGATGGGCCGCCGTGCATTATGGGATGTCTCGTCAGATCTGATGGGATAATAAACGTTGGGAGGAGGAGGAGGAGGGAGCGGGGGGCTGGATGATCCCTTCCTCCACGAAGCTCGAAAATCCGTCTGCACAGGCGAATCAGCAGTTCAGGAGCTCTCACACACACACACACGCCGTCTCACACAGTCTCTCTTTTTGGTCACCGTTTCTCTCTCTCTCTCCTACACTCTCTTCTGCCTGCTATCTCGCACGCGCGCGCGCGCGCGCGCACACACACACACACACACACACACACACACACACACACACACACACACACACACACACACCACACACACACACACACACACACACACACACACACACACACACACACCTCTCTCTCACTCTCTTTTGAGGGAAGCTATGCCCCCCCCGCCCAGCGAAGCGTGTGCCCCAGAGGTGGGTAATAGAGATTGGCTATCAGCGTCGGGGCGGGCCCCTGGGGCACAGGGGGCGAGGGGCCCCAGAGGGCCCTGCTTGGCGGCGGCGCCTAGAGGAGCGCGGCTTGGACGGTTCCGCTTGGATGATGGCGGATTGCAAAAATCGATGAAGGGTGACAGCGGGGGAGAAGCAGAGGCGGATGCTAGGCGCTGTGTGCTCTGCTGTGGGCACCTGCTGCTGTGTTTACTTACACACACAGACACAGACACACAGACACACACACACACACACACACACACACACACACACACACACACACACACACACACACACACACACACACAGGCTATCGGTTTCAGAATTTTTAAATAGAGTTTCTTCCAAAGCGGGTTTGGTTTTTGACCATGTCAACTATCTACCTTATCAACCATCTGAAACCTCACATTTTAAATTACACTCCTCATGAATTTTCACTCCTCATTTCAAGCTTTATATGTATGCAATACTAATATTTATTATATTCCACCAGCAAAATGCCCTTCACACTGCCACAGTACATTTTCTATCTAGCAGATAGAAAATGTGGGTTTAGTATACTGGTATGTTTGTTATTATTATTAAGTGAAGCTTAATATTATTTGTACGGTAAAAAAACAACAAAACTTTACTGCATACAGTGCAATGCAGGCAGATAAGCAGTCCTGATGCTCATGCATGTAATTCAATTACTACACTTTGGTAATCTTCTGCATCAACACTCATCTAGGATTTGTTTGCACCGCTAACCTTGTGTTGACTCGCCTTTTCTGCATTACGTCGGCTATAATTGCAGATTGTCATCACACGTCATATATCACGTATCGTCATGACGACCTCTCGCCAGACTGCAGTGAAATAGGCCCGAGAGTTGAGCGCCGCTCCTCTCCGTCACAATCACGCTTGCGATCCATAATCGGTCTCATTTTCAGGGCATGATGGATGACGGCTTTTAAGGCCTGCCATGAATACAGACCTTTTCTTTTTTTTTTTTCTGACTCAACTTCTCCGATCTGGTTTCTCCGGCTTATGGAGGAAACTTTGCGTGGGTTTTCGTTTTCTGTTGACTTCCTGACACCGTATGCTTGGAGCCCCCGCCTGTGCGCTGATGAGGAATTTGAGGCGCACCGCGAGAGGAATCCATTGTTGCCGGCGTACAATGGATGCCAGCGGAGGACGCGTCCAAAAAAAAGGAGCCCGATAAACTAGAGCACTTTCTATCGCTCAGGACCGCGGCTCGCTCTGCACCCGCAGAAGGGCTTCGAGTCAAATTCGGCGTGACAATAGACACACACAAAAGGTGTGCTGCTGTTCAGGCGCTTGCACGCACGCACAGACATGCACACACACGCACGCACACACACACACACACAGCTGTGATGAGATGGCTTTTTCCACCACTGTCTGGTCTCACATTCTCTCACACTGGCCCTCTTATTCAATCTAATGGAAGACATGACCGTACATGTCTTCTGGCCATGACAAGATCAAATGCAATCTTCCAAGTGATCTTCTTATAAGACAAATTGCTCAACCAAAAGGGAGGGTGGGGGGGGTGGGGTAATACAAGTGTTACATTGACTGTGGATGAAGGATCTCTTTCACTGGCTCCTCTGACAAAGAAGAGGGCTGGGTGAGATCCAGCAGTTCATAATATTCAGAACAATAATTGCGACAGTTTTTGACAGAAGTCAAACGGGGATGCGTTGCGTTGAAATCAAGTCAGTCACTTTGAAAAATACAAAAACGAACGGAACAGAACACAATCTTAAATCAGTTTTTTTCTTTCCTTTTTTGACTGTGAACCAAAAATAATCTTCTCATACAAAAAAGGTAGGACATTTATTTATTTATTTTTTTTAAATCGGCTTATCTTTTACCACACTCCTGTTTTAACCAGATGGTGGAGGAGGACCAGGAGAGAGAGCCGAGTGGCTGAGGTGACGGACGGCGGACCGGTGCCTCAGCTCATTGCGGTGAGGGAAGAAAAAACAACCAACCAACCAACCAGACATCACCGCCCGTCCTCCGGAGAGACGGCGAACAACACGGGAGCAATTCGGCAGAAACACTCAAACCGACAAAAAAAAAAAAAAAAAGGTCACCTATCTTTTAAAAAAATAAATAAAAAGGATCGCCCCGGATGGCCACTGTGGTCGACTCCATCCGAGACAAACAAGTGTGCTTTGTCAGTGCTGCAGGGTGGGTTGGGGGGGGGGGGGGGGGGGGCTCCTCTGCTGCGTCTGCGAGACAAAACAAGCCCTTGTATGACACCGCCGGGCCCAGACGGCTCAAAGTGTCTAAGTGGTTTTATATGGTATATCTCTTGTGACCTTAATTATCCAGCTGTCCTAGTTGGTCATACCCAGTGGGACGGCGGGGGCGGGTCAAAGGATTGCGTCGGCACGCACAACGAAATAAAAATATTTTTTTGCGGCTTAGGATCCAAGTCCTATAATTAGAAAAGGGGAATTTGTGTGTTTCCAATTAACAAACGAATTCCAATCGCAACTTTTCAGCTGGAAATTACAAAACCAAAAGAGGAAGAGCGGCTGTCTAAAATCCCGCTTGGGCGTCTGACGCCGGCGGTAACACACTTGGATAGATGAAGGCGCCGCGCCGCGGTCGAACCTGACGTTTCGTCCTGGCCTAATATTTCTCCCGCCGAGAAAAGCTGTCTCCGTGTCTGACAGCTGAGCCAATAACGTCTGGGAGGAATAGTGGCTAAAAGAGGTCTGTGTGTGTGTGTGTGTGTGTGTGTGCGTTGCAGAAACCGAAGAAAACACCAACAAAAAAAAAAGAATCAAGGCCAAACAACATCGGGTTGATTGGAAAAAAGCCATCCAGCGGTAGAGATTACGGAGCAAGTTCGTTTATTTCGCCGCAGATGGCAAAACTCTCATCCTTTAGTCCTCTTGTTGCAGTGCAAGGTTGGCCGGGGGGGCGGCGATGGGGCTGCGGTGGGTGAATCATTTAGTGTCCGGTGACCTCGTATTGGCACCGGAGCCGTCACCGGCCAGGACAAGAGGGATTAGTCAACAAGTTATTTTCTTTTTTTTAAGATGTTGCTCACTCTGAAGCTTTCAGACAATTAAATGTCTGACAGTGACTTGTCAAGTCGTGTTGAATCGAGAATCGGCCCGCTTACCGCCGTTTGCAAAGACCTTGAATTGCTGAGTGGCTGGTTTTGAAAGATTCCTCTGTGTACTGGACAGGACTGGACTGGACGCATGCACATACACACACACACACACACACACACCTGATTAGAGGACACAACGAGATGCCAATACACCCGAGAGCCCTGCGATCGCCTTGTTGTGATTCCCTCGCATCGATCCCAAAAACAACGGTATTGGCATTTCATTTACGAACGCCCGTCTTACGGTCGTACTTCGTTGTCTCCGGTTCCCCTCGCTCCCCCACTGGATTGTATTACAGCGGCGTGTGACTTTGTTTTTGAAGCGCCGTCGCTAGTCGCATTTGATCTCCGGTTGCAAATTAAGACCGGTATTAACGGTCTTGGTTGCTCTACCGCCATGGGGGACATCCTGCACGCCGTCACCGGACCCTTGCCAAAACACGCCCCCCCCCCCCCCCCCCCCCCCTGCTGGTGTAAAAAAAAGGCCGCTGAAGCCAGGTTTTTGTTTTTGTGTCGCCATTTAATCGTGTGCCACTTCGTTCGACGCAGAAGAGAAAGGAACGAGAGCGGCGGCGGCGGCAACACATGTCCAAGGCCTCCCGAGACAGACATCAGAGACACAGACAAACAGTTTAGAGACGGTGCGGCGTGCGGCCGGGAATCTCTAAGCCAACATCCCGGTCTGCTGTAGCACAGCACTGTTTCATCTCCTAATACAACAACAAACCCCATTTACATGATAATGGAGAAACGGCGGTGAATGCAGCGCTTTCAGTACGGATCTCCCACCCCGTCTCTCTCTCTCTCTCTCTCTCTCTCTCTCTCTCTCTCTCTCTCTCTCTCTCTCTCTCTCTCTCTCTCTCTCTCTCTCTCTCTCTCTCTCTCTCTCTCTCTCTCTCTCTCTCTCTCTCTCTCTCTCTCTCTCTCTCTCTCTCTCTCTCTCTCTCTCTCTCCCCCCTCTCCTCCCCCCCTTAAATTAATAATGCATATATAGGAGCCCGGGGACAACTCCACAGTCTGTTAGGCCCAGCACATGACAACTATTCATAGGTTTAATGATGAGTGGGTGGGACAGGTTAGCAGCACTGCAGACATCCAAGCACCGTTTTCCCCCACATTGTGCAGGGCTGGCGCACCGCATGCCCATGTCCCACAAGAGAGACTGCAAAGGACGAACAAAAAGTAAGAAGCCAAGAAACGATGGGGGGGAAGAAAAACGTACAACGCTGAATCATGATACAGTCATCATGTACAGTATCTTTCTATGGCTAGACTTATTACTTATCACTAGTGTGTGTTGCTGTGCTACATAGATAACTCTTACTTGTTCATAAGCATTTCACCGTACAGGATGACCATCATTAACACATTTGATATTAATCCACTTTTGACATTTACAGTATATTACCAATAGAGCTACTTCAAATGACTTAGAGAAAATGAAGCTCTGTACTTCATTCTCTCCGAGAATCGAGATAATGCGATGTGTCCTTTTAACAAATCGATAATAAAAGGCACATCCTTTAAAGTTTAGTACACAAGTCACATACAACAGGCCAACGCCCGGCAACAAACCTGTGCTTTGTAGCACCTGCAGGTGCACATCTCAAGAAAGCAATTATGGGGCTCTAGATGTAATGATGACTTGACAGTAACAGGCAGGATTATATTTAAAGCCAGAAGGAGGAGGGAGGGGGCGGGAGAGAGCGAGAGAGCGAGCGAGAGAGCGACAGACGCACAGGTTAATGTGACCTAAATACAAATTGTACAAAAAAGCCATATATGCCCCATTACCCCCTATATGTATACGGCACCGTTTTTCCCAAGAAGTAATGTTTGGGTATTCTGAGACTCCTTTTTCCATTTTGATTTGACTCACTGCTGGTACGCGGGCGTCAAATCCCATACATATTTGATAGAAAACCCAGGTTGGAATTAATGCGCCGTCTCGTCATCACTGCCCACTGAACAGATCTCAGTGTGCATCGCATGCACACGCACACGCACACACACACACACACACACACACACACACTTCCAAAAGCAGCCATTTTGCCCAATTTCATCATGTGTTACTGTAGAAAAAAAATAATTAATAGGACTGCAATGAAAGACGGGATTAACGTTAAACCCTGAAGGAAGCTAAAGGGACCTGCTGCCCAACTGGCTTTTACTGTCCATCATCCTTCCATCCGTTCCTCCTCCTACCTATCCACTCATTCCTTCCAGCCATCTTCCAGCCATCTCTATTTTACACACTTCATCTGCATGAAGTGTGTAAAATAACCCAGAATGTTGGACGAAGGTACGGACAAAGAAGGAGTAAAGGAATCCAGAAAGTAACCAACAGATGTACGTGTAAAAGGAGGAGGGGAACAGGATCACAGTGGACCTACAGGACACCGAAATTAGGAAAACAAATCGTCTCACACACACACAGAGGAAGAAACTTGTTTTAGAAAATGTCCAAATAGCAAATGAAATGGTTTATTCATACAGTTTTATATAATAGCTAGTCATTCAAACCAATGAGATGCAGGACATAAGTCTTTGCCAGTGTGAAATAGTTGGAAATTCTGTATTTCTGTGAAAACTTGGTGGAAGCTGCCCTCTGCTCAAACAGCACCACTTTTTCCCCTGGGTTCACCTTTCCCATAAGGACCGACGTAGGATGGCAGAGGCAGAGGCAGAGGGATTAGCCGAAATGTTTCCCGTCGAACAAATTCAATAATCCTCTTTTTGTTTATTTCCCTCTCGGATGCCACCTTCTTTCTGCTCTGGAAGCGGGGAGGGTATTTATGTCCGGGGTCCGGGGAGATTGCAGTAGAAGAAAGGATCCTCATCCCAAAAATAAAAGACACTGTTTGCAGCTGCTGATTCATAAGGTGTTGGACCGTATTATGACAGCGCTTCGTCAACTGTCCACACATTTTAGCAGATGCTCATCCACTAAACCCTAATTGGCATCTCCGCCGCTGGAAAAATGATACCTTACGATGACCGGGGGGCGGCCAATCAGAGCCAGCAAGAAACATTTTAGCCAATGGCCCGCAGCCAAGCGCAGTGGAAAATGGAACAGATTTCATTTTAATGCTCCAATTTGAATATCTTGTCGTTGAGTTATAAAGCAATTACAGCCGGCGTTGTCGTATCGACTATGTTTTCATACGGATCGATTACCCTCCCCTTTTAACCGCAGTGTTTCCCCCCCCCGCAACATGAACAGTTATTGAATATTGTGCAGTAGTTACACCAACAGCCAAACAATATTCTTCATGCAACTGTGCACACAAATGTTCAAGAGGCGGGCGGCAGGGATTTCAGAGATACCTACACGGCTCTTTTACCACCGCTACCGCCAGCTATCCCGTTGGTCTCCTGAGGCCTCTGTGATCGACAGGGGAGGGTGCGACGAAAGCCGGGCGTTTGACAGGAATTGACAGGGTGCAGAATGGCGGCGGGCCGCTGCAGTCTGCGTTGGAAGAGGGGGAGGACGAGGGGGGAGGACGAGGGAGGGAGGGAGGAAGGGAGTCCTTCTCACGTCGTGGCTTCCGATTACACCCGGGGTGTCAAACGGTCCGTGACACCCACCGATTACCTCGTCTCGTGTCGTCTACTTGCGGGCCGTGCGCGCGTGCGACACATGCTGCTCGGTGTCACTTTGCTCAGGAAGTCGCTTGTTAGACTCGCGAGCGGGGGAAGGGAAGGCGGGCCTACGAGAACCACGTCGGCCAATCGGGGGCCCGAATCCATCGGGGCCGCCACATCCTAAAACTAACCAACCAGAGTCTGGCATGGGTTGTAAAACCTTAAAAACCCCAAACTGTGAAGACAGCTGGAGTTCAGAGTGTGTGACCAGATAAAGGAGAGGAATTAGGAAATTAAGGGGGAAAAAAATGAAGAGAGCGTGAAAGGAGTGTGAGAGAGAGAGAGAGAGCGCTAAACTACAGTATAGCATTATAATGCAGAAAAGCTAGGTGGCAGAGCAAGAGGTCGTTAGCTATAGTTGTCATCCTAATAAGCATTATAGAATGACTTTACATGAAAATATATCTCTACCGCATGGTGTGTTCAACTCAAGAGGTAACAGTCCTAAATACTACCATGAACGCCATCCTAACTATATCGATTATTTGTCGACATACTGGTTTTAGTGTCGTTAGGAAATCACTGGAGAAAAAAACAAAAAACGTGTAATACGAGCCCTTTATTTCAGTCAACCGATCAGAAAATGAAATGTCTCAACTGAAACGGAGCGCTGAAGGTCGACAATACAACGCGCCGACCTGTAGCGCGGAGATACGAGCGGCAGCCAAAACCTCAGACACTTGCCGAAAACCCGATCAATATTGTATTGATATACTGCATCTCCGGTTCTACCCCGTCTTCACCCCCACTTCCACCCCTCCCGAAACACCAACGAGCAAAGAGTCAGACGTGCCTGTCCCGCATCCCAGGGGAGAGCGAGGGGGTTGCTGGGCCAGTAGTAGCAAGTGCCCAGCATGACAATTGAAGTCAAATTCAAAACAGGCTCAGGAAGCGCTGGTCCGCGGCAGCGAATGAATGCTAAGCTGTGCAGCTCTCGTGTCGCCTGGGTGGGCCGGCAATGTGACCCGGCGGTCCCTCGCATGGAAGAGAGGTGCTGTGCCATTTTCTGGTCTACCACACAGACACAGACCTAAATCGCGGCGGTTTTATGGACTACGGCTTCTATTTTACGCTGTGTGTGCACTGGACCTAGCATGGCGATAGCACGGCATGCTAAAACGAAATCAAAAGATATAATCAATATAAAAATAGTTCTGTGCATTTTAAAAAAAGGGGCTGTAGACCACTTTTCCCACCCTAGCATTTCAAAGTGGTATTATTTTTGCGCCGCCGTCGCAAAGACAAACCCGATCGCTTCCCGTTTCCTCAGAGCCGAGCGACCACAACCAACACAAGACGCGCGTTTGTTTGGAAATCTCGAAAGAAACGATCAACATCATTTTATTTGGGAACAGGCAAAAGCTATTGTAATGCATTGCATAGTTGGAGTATTTCTATTGGCAGCAGGGGTTAGCGTCGGGGAGGAAGGGGAGGGGGGTGGAGAAGAAAACATCAGGAGGAAAACCGTGAGTTTATTCACTCATTTAGTCCATAATGGAGACATGAAAGCAGATACAAATTCTTTAGTATGTGTAGAGAAAAGCGAACTGGGTGGGTAGCCTGACCGGGTCGCACCATGATGTTTATTCAGGTAGTTTACTCAATGGAAAAACATAGCGTACGCAGATAGAAGTAGTGTCATCAGATTGGCTTTACTTTGGTTGTTCCACCGTCCGCCATTTCCACTACTGGGGTTAGCTACAGATAGCTACCGGGGTAAACAAAAGCGCTATTCTTACTGGTTTGGTTGCACGCGCAAAGGTTGACGCGTTTTCTTTTGCCATAAATGAGATTGTACCCGGTGAAAGCGAGGCTTATAGGGAAGCAAAGGGAACCAATCTAAACACCGATGGTGTCATTATTCTGTAGCCATTGCACTGTGCAGTCAAAATTTACTTATAAATTTACATATTGATACGTTAAAGCAAAAAAGTTGTCTACAGGACCTTCAAAAGATATTTCGCTATTTAAATAGTGAATTAAGATCTAGCCTAATCCCTATTGAATTCAGTCCTATCCTGAAGTACCGTTGGATTTCAGCTCTAAATCCTGAATCAAAACCAAGAAGGTTCACGCGCAAGACAACCGCTTTGAAGTTACTTGAAATGGGAATGTGTCCTAGATGACGAGACGCCTGGCAGGCCCGAGACCAAAAGTGGTTTAGACACCTCTCCCGAGACAGGATTTCATCACAAAATCCCAAGTGTGTACTGACCCCAACACCTGACCGAGAACAAGACTTTCAGCTCAGTGTGGGTCTCTTGTGGGACTCATTTCACATGTATTCCCCTTTCAGTCCTTAGTCCATCTATCCAAGCAGCCATCCAGCTCAGCCTAGTCCATTTTTGATCCATGTAGTGTTGATGAGCAGCCAGTAACACCATTGTCATAACCAGAGATCACTCCTTTTAATATCTAAAGGAGTTATTATAAAAAGGAGAGGGACTATTTGTTATACCTGACCACTCACCTTGGGTTCAAAATGGCTGTGGAGTCTCTCTCACACACACACACACACACACACACACACACACACACACACACACACACACACACACACACACACACACACACACACACACACACACACACACACACACACAACCAAGGGTGTCCTTGGTTGTGCAATGTGTGTCACACACCGTGTGTGTGATAGACATTCAGCTCCCCCCCCCCCCTAACCCAAGAGCTCTCAAGCTGGCAAAATGGCGCATCATATCTCTATATCTACTGACAGGACAAACTGCATCCGGACCCGGTATCAAGACGGTGGCGGCCTGGCGTCTCTCAAGTCTCGAGATAGCGATAAGCTGTGGAGTGCAGCGCAGCGCGTGGGCTCTACCGGAGCGGTCTAACGAGGAGGGTGGGGGGGGGGGGGGGGGGTGGTTCAACTTTGCCCTGTCCCGTAGCGCCACCGCCACTCACAGCGGAGATCATCTCCGTGTCCACTTAAATCTCACAATAATAAAGAAACCCATATCCACGGGACTCTGGACAAATAATCCCAAACACAGCATCCTGTGTGTGTGTGTGTGATAAGATGGACTTCAGGACTCCCAGATGGGAAATATATATATTTATACACTCACCAGTACAGTTCTGTGGGCGCAAATGCCTTGTTGATGCTAGAGGTCAGAGGAGAATGGCCAGACTGGTTCGAGCTGATAGAAAGGCAACTGTAACTCAAATAACCACTTGTTACAACAGAGGTATGCAGAAGAGCATCTCTGAACGCACAACACGTCGAACCTTGAGGCGGATGGGCTACAGCAGCAGAAGACCACACCGGGTGCCACTCCTGTCAGCTAAGAACAGGAAACTGAGGCTACAATTCGCACAGGCTCACCAAAATTGGACAATCGAAGATTGGAAAAACGTTGCCTGGTCTGATGAGTCTCGATTTCTGCTGCGACATTCGGATGGTAGGGTCAGAATTTGGCGTCAACAACATGAAAGCATGGATCCATCCTGCCTTGTATCAACGGTTCAGGCTGGTGGTGGTGGTGTAATGGTGTGGGGGATATTTTCCTGGCACACTTTGGGCTTATTAGTACCAATTGAGCATCGTGTCAAAGCCACAGACTACCTGAGTATTGTTGCTGACCATGTCCATCCCTTTATGACCACAGTGTACCCATCTTCTGATGGCTACTTCCAGCAGGATAACGCGCCATGTCATAAAGCACGAATCATCTCAGACTGGTTTCTTGAACATGACAATGAGTTCACTGTACTCAAATGGCCTCCACAGTCACCAGATCTCAATCCAATAGAGCACCTTTGGGATGTGGTGGAACGGGAGATTCGCATCATGGATGTGCAGCCGACAAATCTGCAGCAACTGCGTGATGCCATCATGTCAATATGGACCAAACTCTCTGAGGAATGTTTCCAGTACCTTGTTGAATCTGTGCCACGAAGGATTAAGGCAGTTCTGAAGGCAAAAGGGGGTCCAACCCGGTACTAGCAAGGTGTACCTAATAAAGTGGCCGGTGAGTGTATATTGGGGTGTAAAGGCAATGGAACGGCACAGCACTAATAAAAGTAGCATCGAGTCACCCCTAACTCTAACAGCCCAACACCACCGACGTGAAGCAGTTGGAGCAGGGGGCCAAAACAGACGCCCCACAGACCAGGCAGCACCTGGTCATCTGATCAACTCCGCGGCTGTCCATCACCAGCACGCCGTCCAGCGAGAGCCGCGAGCCTCGGTCAGAGATATTTGGCTATGCAGCACATAATTCAAGGCTCCGGTGTACCGGTGTTGACTTCCTCGTCGTCCATCAGACGGCTTTTGCCCACTCAACAGAATCTGGGAGTGGCAGGCGGGGGGGGGAGAGAGGGGCCGTTAGCTCCTGTTTCAGCATTGTGTGTGTGTGTGTTTCTCCCATGAGTGCAGATTTCCCTCCCTGTAATATTTGATCCCGTATACATCAGTGTACAAGATGTACAAGCCAGTGTCTAATGCAGCAGTAATCCAGTCCCTCTCTT